>JALIZH010014300.1:0-130000 GCA_030522465.1 Rhipicephalus appendiculatus | reverse complement strand
CTGACACTGAGGCACTGGCGAGGTTGAAGGCAGAGAAGGAGGTACTGGAACTCAAGTTGAAGCTGCGGGAGTTAGATGCGACAACGGGTAGCATGACTACAGGTCAATCAGCAGAGGGTTCGCGCATGGGTTCTCCTCAAAGCTACGAAAGTCCGCACAAACTCATACCGCCCTTCAACGAAGTTCGCGACGAGCTGGACGCGTACATCCAGCGCTTTGAACGCGTCGCCAGGAGCCAGGATTGGCCGCAAGACAAGTGGGCTCTTTCACTGAGCCTTTGTTTGACCGGCGAAGCGCTAAGTGTTGTTGGCAGAATGGCACCTGACCATGCCATGGATTACGCAACGTTAAAGAAAACGTTGTTGCAGCGCTTCCGGTTTACAGAGGAGGGCTACCGCACTAAGTTTCGGTCGGCTAAACCTGAGAACTGCGAGACCGGTAGGCAGTTCGCTGGTCGAATCTTAGGGTATTTCGACCATTGGCAAGAGATGGCCAAGACGGAACGGACATATGATGCGCTACGAGACATCATTGTTTCTGAGCAGTTCCTCATGCAATGCCATGAGAAGCTGGCGATTTTCCTGAGGGAAAGGGATTGCCGAGGTATCGAAAAGCTGGCAGAAGCCACCGATCATTACATTGAGGCCCAGGGTTTAGTCAATCTCGGCAAAGGTAGAAACGAGAACGACAAACTCGATACGCCATCAGATCAAGCTCAGACCATGCGCCGAAAAGAGGAAAAAGAGAAGCCCCAATGCTTTCTTTGTCTTAAACATGGCCACAAAGCTGCAGACTGCTGGACAAGCACAAAGGGGCCAAAGACAAAAAAATCCTTCTGCGAAAAGTGCAGGTGTAGCGGGCATAACACAGATGACTGTCCGGATGAAGCAAACAGTATCAAGAGAGCGTCGTGTCTGAAGAAAGAAGTGGATATGCCCAAAACAGCAAATCATAAGACAGAGGCCTTGTGGCAATGTACTAATTGTTCGGCAAGCAAGGCAGGGCGAATACCTAAAGGGGAGGACAAATGTATGCCTACGGTCGAAGGTGTCCTCGAAGGCCAGCCTGTTACTGTTTTAAGGGACACGGGATGTGACTCAATTATTGTCAGAAGGTCCCTTGTAACCGACAGCAAGCTAACAGGGAAAGTTTCCTCTGTATGCCTTTTGGACAGAAGCATATTGAAACTGCCGGAAGCAGATGTCCGAATCGTCTCACCTTTCTTCACAGGCAAGGCTCGGGTGATGTGCATGGACGATCCTCTTTACGACGTTGTTTTGGGGAACGTCAAAGGGGTCCGTGATGCCTCTGATCCCGATGAGGAGTGGATAAGACGTCTATACCCGTCTAGCCCGGTGGAAGAATCACCTAGGCCGGAAGCTCACAATGACTCTACCACTGCGTCCCAGCCTGCAGAAATCTTAAAATCGGCTGCAAACGAACCCGAAGAGAACGCGGAAGTGGCTGCGGCAGTTGCACAGAGAAGTGTTCGTCTACTACCGGTACCAGCAAGGTGTCTCCCGGGTTGCAGTTCAGTCGATTTGAAGAAAAGTCAGCGAGATGACAACAGCTTACGGAAATGCTTTGAAGCAGTTGACAAACCGGTAAAGACGAGATTTGCCGAGAGTTTATTCTTTATAAAAGAAGGAGTTCTATATAGGAAGTGCAAACTACGGTCGAAGAAACAAGTGGAGCAGCTTGTGCTACCAAGGAGCCTTCGACAACCTGCTATGGAAACGGCTCACCAAGGGATACTTTCGGGCCATCGAGGAACTAAACTAACAAGAGAGCGTGTGTTCCAAGAGTTCTACTGGCCAGGTGCTCAAGCAGACATTGCACGATTCGTTAAAGCGTGCACTGCGTGTCAGAGAACCATTCCCAAGAATTCAGTTGGGTGAGAACCACGAAGAAACGCTGTGGTAACTGACACTCTGTTTAATAGAATAAAGACTAATCATGTGCGACCACAATCTCCAATGTCGGAGGAAGAAACCAAGCTAGCATTCGCATCGTTTCAACCAAAGGAATCACTTGGCGACATGAGCACATCCGGATCGCTGTCTCCGGACTGGCGCTTGCAATGCGCAGATCTACGACCAGGCATCATGGAACCAGTGGAGTTCGCTTTTCACAGATGGAAACGTGCGAAAAAATACGGACCACCAAGCTTTTACCGACGAAGATAGAAGTGATGTCAGCCCTCATGCTTATTAAATACGACTTCACAGTTACGTATATGAACGGTAGTGCGAATGTAGACGCCGACTATACAAGCCACTTATGAAGTGCATGAACAACATCACTACACGACTCGATGCTTTGAGAAGTGTTTAGAGTAGCTTATGACTATTTTTTTTTACACTTTTGCAATTTCGTGGGTCATTCGTACTACCTAGTCATGTGTACTTCTGTGTTTTCACAAGTGCCGACCGTGCGGTGCTCGAACTCTGATGACACTCCGCGTTTGCACTTGTGTGCCGAGTGTGCGGGGCTCGGAAGTGTAGTGCAGTGCTCCGAGTGTGTGTGTACTCCGGTGCCCAAGGTGTCAAGTGGCAGCTGCAAGTTCTTCACAGGGAAGAACCTTCTTAAGTGGGGGGGTAAGTGTGAAGAAGCACGCTACGGTGAGCCAGCGCGAGCAGACGACGGAGCGGCCGATCGCTGGACGACGAAGAAAATGAAAGAACTCGTGCTGCGGAGGAGAAGAAAGGGGCTCGCGCAGACGAGACAGTTCTGGAACGCCGGCAGAACGGGCCGGAGGGCTGTCGGAGAACCCGCATCTACGCGCGAGGTTCGCACACACAGGGCGCCTGTCTTCGGGACAGCGAGCGCCTCACGGTCATCGCCTCGCCAGACCTGGTACGCGGCCTGCTGCTGTCGGGGAACCCGCACCTACGCGCGAGGTTCCAGGTTTGCTACCGCCTCCGAGACAGCGAGCGTCGCAAGGTCCTGGCCTGGTGCTGACGAGCCCTACCTGGCTACCGACGATGGCGGCTACCGGCTACCGAGCGATGGGTCGCTCACTCGGCCTTTAACCCTCTGCGGCTGCTACCTCACTTTCACGCCGGACAGCTACCCGACGACGACTGCGTCACCGCCGGGACTCTGCCAGCCCCACAACCTCCTGGACACCAGCACCGCCACGTGGGACGTTTGACAAGGATTGTACGTTGTCGTTTTATGTATTTCGTGTGTGTGTGTGCTGTCAAATACAATTGTAGTGTGGGTTGTTAAAATCAGCGACCATCTCCTCCATCCTCAACGCGTCACACGCTGTGCGGCGTGACGAACCTCACCACAAACATCACAGTCACACAAGTCGACAGGATGAACACCTGCCAGCCACTTCATCAACCGGTCATCATCATCGAAGACATCAACAATACGCATTGACGGAATGGGGACCAAAGAAGCACATCCCAACTCTATACTGTGACCAGCATCATGACAGCACCATCGGCGGACCTTGACGTGCCACAGTACGCCGGATCAGCCGACGATGGACGTGTAGAGGAGTGGTTCAACCTCTTCGAACGCCGCGCTACCGCTGCATCATGGACGGAAAGTGAGATGGTGGCCAACTTCAACGAATACGTCACCGGTGAGGCATTTAAGTTTAATCTGACGCACATATTTTAAAACAACGAGTCATGGAAAAAGATCAAAGAAGATATGATCATCCATTTTAAAGAATACGATGAAGACTTTAGCGTAACCCATCAGCTGGAGTCCTTTCATCTCGCTCGACACAGTAACGAAAAGCCTTCACGCAGCAAGCACATTTACCAAACAAGACCTCAATTGAGAAAATCGTCGACTGTACCATCTTACGTATATTCTGAATATGTGTCACTCATTCGAACACGGAATAGGAACTTACACGTCCCAACAAACAAGGTAAAGCGTCTGCCGACCAAAGGCATCCGGACCGTTTTCCGAAAAGACGCAACCTACCGCCTGGTAAAGCATGGGTAAAGTAATCGGCATTTTCAGAGTGTTCACTGCACCATACGACTCCAGGTGTTACTGAACCATCACTTGATACTTCGTGTCGCATACATGGGCCGCATGGCTTGGCACCATCTGACAACTGTATTGCAGATGAAATTCGGGGTACGTCTCTCAAGATGGTCGCAGTTACACGTGAAGAGCTGGTGAATCCGCACAATACCACACCGCAACCTAACGTTCTAGACCAGAGTATTTCGAGAGAAGTTTTAAGCCCAGTTATTCTGCAGAAACAGAAACATAAGGCATCAGAACCAGCTCAAGCCATGTCTGCTGTTCTCTCATCGTCTAGTGTTAACACAGATGAGAGTCGAAATACTACAGACGTTCTGAATCCACCAAAGCCCGCGCATTGCCAACTGACAAAATCATCGCTAATGAACGACACCCCAGAAGAGCCCTCGACGATGCTGAACGAACAGATCTCGCCATCAGACATGTCTTACCATAAACCACCGTGTAACAGCTGTCCACTGCTCAGCAAATCAGCTTCTGCTGAAAACCAAAGTCGCATTCTGGAAGGACCACCACATCAGCCACTGCCGCTGCAGCACCAAACTGGGCAAAGTGAACTACACCAACCAGAACTCCAAAATGATCGGCAAAGAACTAAAGGTACATCGACAGCACACTTGCGGAATAAAGAAGGTCATCAGAAACGACACCTACAAAAAAAGGACAAATCACAGATCTAAGTTATCTTCGCATAAAGGAACGCCAAAGAATTTTTCTGCCCCAGTGTTCAGATTGCGCCTTCGATCAAAACATCTGCGAAATCACCATGGAAAACACCCAAAAAATTGGACACTTTGTACATTCCAAAGTGTGTTCGGCGAAAGCGTGTGGCCATTCGACTGACTATGCCATGTGTTTTTTCTTTTACCCTCTCACTGGGATAACACACAAACCGAATGTGTGCATGTTTTCTTTTTTAATTTTTTACCATGAATCACAGCGAGACGCGAGAATAATCTTCCTCAGTTCGCATGCGTTAGTATTTTCTCGCGCTTTGCGCATCGCGCAAACGCCATCCGCGTTCCAGCGCTTAAATTGACGGACCCTTTGTAAATTCGAAAGTGTATTTCCGTGAACGCCTGTGTCCACTGCGACGGCGTCGGTCAGAATGATTGCAAAGGCTGGGCACAGCGACGCTACGCAAGCAAAGCGCGAGCGCTGTAGAGTCCGACGCGACCGCCGTCCGTTTGCGCACCCCGGCGGCCACCTGATTCCGTGCCAGAGCTCAGATGGACAGACGGACGGACAGACGGACGGACGGAGGGACGGACGGCGGACGGACAGTCGGACAGACGCACGGATAGACAGACAGACAGACAGACAGACGGACGGACAGACGGACGGACGCCGGACGGAAGGACGGACGGATGGAAGCCGGACGGACAGACGGACGGACGGACGGATGGAAGTCAGACGGACGGACAAACGGACGGATGGACGGATGGACGGACGGACGGACGGACGGACGGACGGACGGACAAACGGATGGACGCCGGACGGACGTGAGCATGAGACATTAAAGGCTTTCGCCTTAAAATTACACCATCTCCCGCTAAAGGGAACCATGTGTAGTTGCGAAGCAGCGGGCGCTAACGCTTACACTGGCGGCGGCGTTGACGCTGGCGCTCATCGCGGCGTTGCGCAGGAGAGAAATCTAGGGAGGCGCAATCACGCAGTGATGGACCGGTGTTTCCTACTGGAACATGCCAATCGCTGCTAATGGGCAATGAGAGACAGAAGACTCGGACTGGACACAGAGACCCGCAGTCCGCTTTTAGTTAATGCGCACGCTGCGAATTTTTATCGTTCCACAACGCGCACAGGAGAAATCTCCCACCGGCACTACCTTGCAGGTCAAGATCCAGTGCCTATATATAAGGGCCAGTGAAAGGTTGTGCAGCGCGAGCAGTCGGTTTTTTCAGTCAAGAAACTCGCTAGCAGACGCTGCCTGCGTCGGCGTTGCGAGGCGAGAGAGGGGGAGCGTAGGAGAGGAGAGAGGGGGAGGGGACGCGCATAGAGGAGAGGCATGCGCATTGGGGGTGTAGACGGCGCGGGAGGGATGCCTAGAGGAGAGAGAGGGCGAGGAGACGCGCATGCGCAGTGGGGGGTGTGGTTGCCGCGGTGAGGGATGCCTAGAGGAGAAAGGTGGGGGAGGGGACGCGCATGCGCAATGGGGGTGTGGTCGCCGCGGGAAGGGATGCCTAGAGGAGAGAGAGAGGGGCAGGGGGATTCGTATGCGCAGTGGGGGGTGTGGACGGCGCGGGAAGGGATGCCTAGAGGAGAGAGAGGGGGAAGCGTAGGAGAGGAGAGAGAGGGGGGAGGGGACGCGCATGCGCAATGGGTGTGTAAACGCCGCGGGCGGGAGGGATACCTAGAGGAGAGAGAGGGGGGAGCGTAGGAGAGGAGGTGCGTGTGGAGGGTTTGCGCATGCACAGTAAGGGTGGTCAGGACGCACACCACCACCACCGGACGGACGGACGGACACCGGACGGACGTGAGCACGAGACATTAAAGGCTTTCGCCTTAAAATACACGAAACGACCCCTTGTACTCTGCAGGAACCGAGGCAGCGCCCAGTCAGCTTCAATCAACCGGCACGCAAACTGCATGCACGACGTGTGCACCACTCACGACCAAAAATATCACCCCTACGATATCCGAACTGTCAATCCTGCAAAGCGTTCGAACCTCGTTCATTCCTCACAAGAGTGCCAACCGGATTTTCAACTGTTTCCACGTTCAAGGCATGCTTGTGTTGTCCAGAACACAACAGCCAGCCTCGCCCACCAGAGCTCTCCGTGATATCCCCGGACTGCTGCCCTCTTTTGTGAATCTTGTGTGCAAGTTAACGAAACTCCCTGTGACATGGAACTGTCCCGCATTTTCAAAATTTTCACTTATAAGAATCTGCTGCTTCATCTTTTATTGTTTGTATCTCGCGCATTCTTTCGGGGGAGGGGGGAATCCTGTGACGTAAGAAGGCAGCGATGGTTGATAGACGTCGAGAAGGAAGAAGTGGAATAGAAAAAACAGTATGGCGTATGAGCCATGGCCCGTCTTCCATTCATAACGTCGTATATATGTTGTGTATATATATATATATATATTCAGAAGAGATGTCAAGCACGTAGGAAAGATTGTCCCGGGAAGGACTGAAGTTCCGGCCGCGGGACCGGCCTTCGTCGGAGCATATATATATATATATATATATATATATATATATATATATATATATATATATATATATATATATATATATATATATATATATATATATATATACGTGTGTGTGGGTCTGTGTGTATTGAATCAGTCTGTGCCTGAAGCGTCAACGGAGCAAGATGACCGTGGAGAAGAAGAGGGGTGGTAAGAACAGGGAGAATAAATGACGGAATGTCTCTCTCTATAGCTCAATGTCGGAGTAAATTACCTAAAAGGAACGCTAAATTTTGGCCCAAACGACAAGCGAAAATGTGAGTGACATTCTTTGTCGATCATCACCAAGTGGTATAACTTTGTCCAGCATCCAAGTGGAAAGTGAGGCAGCGAAGCATTCTTCCCGCGATGCGACAGCCGCTACCCTCGTGGACTTGGTGCTGCAACGACCTTCGATCAGCCACGAAGAACTTTTACAGACGGGATCCGCCAGGCTGGCCCTGCAGCTGGACGAGATCGTGAACTGGGTCTTGGAGCCTTCACCCCGACGCACTGTTCAAGAGAAAACATCGGCGGAGATCAGCATTATGAACCTCATCGAACAACAGCAACGAGAGATGACGCAGCAGGCTGAATTTCTCGCAAACGTAATGAGATTGCATGGTCACCGACGAAACATAGTGGAACCAGATGTTTTCGAGAAAAGCTCCGCAAGCCCCAGCTACTGGCTTTCGTTTTATGAATATGCGTGCAAAAAAAATGGGTGGGTCTCTGACGACTACAATATGGAGAATATGCGCCGCTATCTTGGTGGTATAGCTAAAAAGTGGTACAACATGCAACTTCTGCTTGAACCACCAGCATGCTGGGGAAATTGGAAAATGATTTTTTTTTGTCGATTTTCCATGACAATGCTGCGGAATTTTGGGACGCAGCGCTGCGCTTTACCGACCGATGTGGTTCGTTGCTAGAATACGTTCTTGAGAAACGGCGCTTGTACGAAGCAGAGCCTAAGCTCGCGCCACCGGTAGCGGTAGCATTAATTACGCAGGGGTTATGCGTCGATGTACGAAGCCAAGTTCAGGTAAGAGACCCGAATACATTTGAAGATCTCCTACATTGCCCGGAATATGTGTTGCCAACAGCTGAATTGCCGCAAGAACTACCATCCTGTAAAACAAAACAGGTTTCTAACTCAGCTGCACTGAACGCACCCGTAAACTGAACGCCCACGAATAGTTAGTTCATGTGTCTAGCTGATCACCTTGTCTAAATGAAAGCTCGTACCGTGATAGCAATAACTATAGTGACACACTGTCAGCACCTGAACTGTTGCCGTCGAGAGAACCAGACACCAATGAAAAATCCCAAATGACAGGCTTGTATGAGGCAGTGTATGCCGTGTCCACGTGCTTGCTTCACGTTCCTGTTGAAGTCAATGACGTGGAAATGAAAGCCCTCGTCGACAGTGCAGCATCCGTGTCGATGATAAACGAGAGGCTCGTGGACGTCAGCAGCCTGCATGCTGGAAAGACCCTGCGTGTTAAAAACGCTACGGCCTGCAAAGCGCATCCTTCGCGCCCGTCCCGCCATCGCGCCAGTGATAAAGAGAACACGCTGAAGTCGCCGAGCTCGGAGTACCGCCGACGGTAAATGGTGTGTATAAATAGCTCGCCGTTACTACGCCTACGAGCAAACGGATTGTGACCCAGTCGTTTCGCGCCGCGCGCTGGCGAGCGAGAGATCGTAGGTTCGATTCCCCGCAACGGAACTTTTTAAATGCGAAGCATTTCTCAGCGAACTTCGGCGAGTTTGAGCGTATATATTTATCTATCTATTTATCTATCTGACTATCTATCTAGCCGCCTACGACTTTGAGCTCTCCTGGCCCTATCGTTAATAGGATTTATACCAAAATTGGTATGGCGTAACATGACTGTAAGACGAACATGAATGACTGGTTATATCATGTAAATCATGACTAAATGGTCATGAAAAGTATGACTTACACGCCAAGGCCGTAGTGCTCCTAAGGCCGTTTTTTTAATTTGATATGACCAAAAATTGGTACGATGAGACATTTGTGCATGACCAACATAAATGACAGGTGGTAATATGAAAATCATGACATGCATGTCATGTACAACATGACTTACATGCGACGCTCATGATGCGCTGACGGCCGTTTCGCTAGCTTGATATACACCAAATTTGGTATTGCGTGACGTGACTGTATGACTAACATAAATGCCAAGTGGTCATACACAAATCATGACTTGTCATGTGGGACATGATTTGCATGCCACGCTCATGGCGCGCTCGCGGCCGTTTCGTTAGCTTCATATATACCAAGTTTGGGATTGAGTGACGTGACTGTATGACGAACATAAATGTCCAGTGGTAATATGGAAACCATAACATGTCATGTGCAACATGACTTGCATGCTACGCTCATGACACGCTCGTGGCCGTTTCGCTAGCTTGATATACACCAAATTTGGTATTGCGTGGTCGACCCCTGAATAAAACACTTTCGTGTTAAAAGATGGTCGTCTCTGTCCAAAACGACTCCCCGCTGCCCGTACTGGTGCAAGAGAACGAAATGTGGGCGGTAAGCCGTTGGAGATGGCCACCCCCAATTTGACCCCTGTATGACGAACATAAATGACAAGCGGTCATACGGAAATCATGACATGTCATGTGAAACATGACTTGCATGCCACGCTAATGACCCGCTCGCGGCCGTTTCGCTAGCGTGATATACACCAAATTTTGTATTGCATGACGTGACTGTATAATGAGCATAAATGAGAAGTGGTAATATGGAAATCATGACATGTCATGTGCAAAATGACTTGCATGACCACGCTCATGGCGCGCTCGCGGCCGTTTCGCTAGCTTGATATACACCAAAATTGGTATTGCGGGACACTACTGCATAACGAACATAAGTAGCAGGTGATAGCATGAAAATCTTGGCATGCATGCCATCTACATTGCCCTTTACAGGCCTCGCTCATGGTGCGCTTGCGTCCAGTTCGCTAGCTTGATATAGACCAAAATTGGTATTGCGCTACGTGACTGCATGACGAACATAAATGAGAGGTTCTAGCATGTAAATCATGGCATGCATATTATGTCCAGCATGATTTGCCCCTTGCTGGCTGCTTCGCATTACGTCGATTGCCACAGTGCGTGGGATCTGCCGGCTTTTTTCTTTCAAGATTTTTGTTTTGTTTTGCGATCTGTTAGTGTATATTTTGCAACGATATACTTGTGACGCAAATACGTCAGTGTAGCCGTGGTCGACCCCTGAATAAAACACTTTCGTGTTAAAAGATGGTCGTCTCTGTCCAAAACGACTCCCCGCTGCCCGTACTGGTGCAAGAGAACGAAATGTGGGCGGTAAGCCGTTGGAGATGGCCACCCCCAATTTGACCCCTGCGCTAGCAAGGTATAATCATTTCGTGCTCAACACGTCAACGCCGCAATGGTGTCTCTAAGATAAAGCCCGAGCGTCCGACCAGTCAATAATAGTTACTGTTTCGCGGTAGCACGGTTCAGCGTGGGAGAGCGGAGCCCGTTAATCAGTGTGGCACCGCGTCGCAAAATGGCAATCTACGGCACTACGCCTCAATTCGCAGGGTATTTCTGACGATATGATGCCCTGCACATCTGGATACAGGGCCGCCAGGGATCAGCAATGTTCGCGCCGAAGTGTCCTTTCGACTACGAAAAGGAATTGTAGAAAAAATTCAGGACGATTTCAGGCGCAGATAGCTGCTTTGGTCGGCCATACATGTCAATATGAAAAACATTCGAGGAGGGAGGGGCTGAAGCCCCATAAGCAACCCCCTGGTTAAGCCCCTGGTTCTGAGGCACCGAAGTTAAAGCTACGACGGTACAGAATGCTGTCGTGCAACTCGCACAGGTGATCAGAAGGGTCTGGTGATGTGAAGGTTAAACGGTCGATGATGGACAGTAACGATGGGTCCCGCCGCTGTTCGGTGGCGATATCAAGCAATGCGCGGATGGATAGCATGAACGAGTCTGATTCAGGTCATTGAGGTCGGGCGCTCCAGCTGGATGACGTGATAAACAGCCTGCGTCTTTGTGCAGTCGTCCCAACTTGTAATGAACCACAAACGGGTATTGGTACACATGTCGTGCCCAACGAACGAAACGACCAGAGTCTCAGCGATGAGAGCCAGCAGAGATCGTAATGGTATGTGACCACGGAAAAAACAGTGTTGATCCCTTTATCATAGGAATCGGGCAAAATTGAAACTTGTCTTCACAGAAGTAGTTAAACGTTTATGGTGCATTGCTTAGTGATAGTTTGTGCAATGTCTGTTGGAGTATGGCGGCTATAGCACCGTTTGATCTGGATACAGCTGCTGTGACACCTGGTGGCTCATCTCCATACTGACGGCTAACGTCAATGATCATGATTAAACCTTTGTCGTAGCTGAAGTAGTTGACATGCACCCGGACTGAGCATATGTAGAATACCGCGCAAATGTGCCATCAACAACCACGCGTTTGTTATTGATACTCGATATGTGCTCATGCAAAGCGTCCTCATTCGAGGAGAGAAATGTCAAGGTTTGCGCTCTCCAGTAATTGGGTAACTTGTACCTCTGTTCACGCATAAACTATCACACAGCGTTTCAGGAACGCGATAGGCCGAGCTCGTAGTTTGATCCGCGAACGCGCGAAAGCGTTCCGCTTTTTGCTGGTGTATCTGTCACTGCACCAAAGCACTCACTCACGCAACATTCGCTCGTCGATGTTGTTGCCTTTCTCCGGCGCTTAATGCCGCAGTTGGTCGGTGCCATCACACTCGAAGCAGTAGACGTAGGAGAAACGCCGTTGGTACATATGGAAGCGTTACTACGCTGGAGACGAGGTGGCCCACACTGTCGCTACTCGGAAGGCAAGAAAGCGTGAGATATCACATGCATGTGCGTTGATAACGCAGCGCATAGAGCTCCATGCACCTATTGTCGCGGACCGACGGGCCATGGCTTCGATTCCCTGGTCGTCCGCATCAACGTAATTTTTTTTATTAAATGTGTTTAAGGAGAGGTTGGTGCCTATACATGGCTCCGGCTACTCCTCTTCCCTTAGTTAATAATTTGCGTCACGAACTTATGCATAACAGTATTGTGAACTTCAGGCACAACAATGTCCTTTTAAAATGAATGTTCTCACTTCATGAGCAATGTCCACGCATCAACAACAATGTTCACACACAAGAAACGTTCGTACTTTGCAGAAGAGTTCATCTCTCAGTCCTTCATATAATGCGATCACCAACCAGTCCCTGGGCACTTGCCCGCACACAGCTGTCTTGAATCACGAGAGACAACACGAAACATGTGACCAGAAGTATGTCAATGCGAACAATAATTACCAATTTGAATCAGTACCGTTTTGATATTTCCGACTCTTCTAAAAACTGTACTAGAGCACGTGCAGCAATCTTTTGAAGAGTTTCTGTCGGCCATGGACCCAAAACTTTTGCTAGTGATAGCGGCCGTCTATCCAATCTGTTTAGCTTTTCTAAAAACTTTTTACGGGGAACAGCATAATTTTTGCAATGTAGAAGGAGGTGTTCTATGTCTTCTTCTGCCTCTTCACATGTGCATGTAGCAGAATTAGTCTTTCTTATCCTATATAAGAAGCTCTTGGTGTAGGCAGTGCCTAGACGAAGTCTATGAATTAATGTTTCTACAGAACGGGCAATTTTAATCGGAATTTGAAATTCCATTCCAGGATCGATCGTATATAATTGAGAGTTTTGCGCTCCGTTCGCGAACCAAGTCTCTTTGGACAATCGACCACATAGTTTGTTCTTCTAGTTTTTCTTTGTCATCTTTCCGTGCGTATTTTTTGACGTCATTTCCGTCACGAAAATGACGTCAGTGAACTAACGGCGGAGTCCGGCATAAAACACTTTCGTGTGAAAAGTTCGGCCACACAGGTAGGACCTGAATTTCATCACGGTCACACGAAAGCCAGGCATTCACGCTCAGTGATGGAGAACTTCCGCTCGGCGGACGAACGTAGACGACTGGCGTAAATAATTCTTGCTGCGCTGTCGCTCGCTGAGGACACTTGCACCCGTCCGCAGATTTGTATGCGACGCGTAGCGTAGGGTCGTCGATAGCCAGCAGATGGTAGCCAGCAGATGAATGAGGGTAGCAAAAGAGTATGCATTCTTGACCCCTCACGTCAAGAGAACGTCCTTGAAAAAATCAGTAAGAGGTCGGGTGACGTCGGCGAAGTTGCGTACAAAGCGACGAAAATACGAACATAATTCCACAAAACTTCGGACGCCCTTGGTTGAGTAATATTATAAAAGGTGTTAAAAACGCTACAATTGGGCGGAAAAACTCCAGATGTTACACAAATGTTACAAAACATATAGTTAAGCAAAAATTCAGCAAGCACTGTCAAAGAAAGTCAGTGACGCAGAGACAACTTCCTCCGTCAGACCATTGAAATGATGAGCTGCCAATGGAATGTTTGTATAGTAATCGACTCTTCTTTTCTCGGACTTTTAGGGAATGATTAGCGCGGGCAGACCTCTACGTAAGATCGAGTGTAAATAGTATGCCTCTTTTGACTGCAGGCTCGGTCCCTTCCGGCGGCAAGTTGTCTTTACGTCCACTTTGATTTCTTCACATTTATATCCTTATTACTACAAATAACGTCCCGTATACTTTCCTTGGGTTTATTCTCTGTAGGTTCTCATTAACATAGATAGACAAAAAACTTTATTGAGGTGCTGAACGAATCCACCCCCCGTTTTATAAGGGGAGGATCGCGGGCCGCTCCCACGTAGGGACGGAGAGGCCTAGCCTCACCGCCGCGTCGTGGCTAACAAAACAAAAAAAAAACAGCCCTGAAGTTCCCCTTGTTTCCTTTTCTTAAATCTGGTGCACCCGTAGAACTCGTGGAAAATAATTATGGCAGATTGCACTCGCATGTCAATATATGGGGCGTGCGAACACGGGCGCAAGTCAAGACGCAGACGCCGGCGCCTGTGCTGTCCTGACTTGTGCCACGTGTTCGCAAGCCCCGTCTTTAGGCACGATTCCTTAGGAACTAGCTAAGCTTTTTAAGGCGAAAGCATTTAATGGCTCATGCTCGAGGCGTCCATGCATCCGTGCCTTGAAACGGTGCCAGCTCTGGCCTTTCCCCCTCGCACTCTCTCAGCAATGACGTGATGGCACAGCGGTGCGCGCGGCAACGCTCCTTCGTCAGACGTCTCGTTGCAGCAGTCGAGTTAGTCGGATGGCTCCCAAGCGGCCCGTTGATGATTCCACGGCAAGCGGTTCGAAGAAGCACCCCAAGAATGTGGATTCCCCCCGATACCAAACGCAAGACATGGCATAGTCAGTCGAATGGCCTCAGGCTTTCACCGAACACACTTTAGAATTTACGAAGTGTCCTTCAATTTTTTCTCATTCTAATCTTTCAATTAACCGCGTTAGGTTTCCAGAAATCAGCTATGGCTTACCATAGCGAATGTGAGTATAAATGCATCCCTTGGAAACAAGTCTCTAGCAAAACAATTCAATTACGAGCACAGTGTCGGAAACCAAACTTGCTGTACTGGAAGTGTTTCGAATGCAAGACAGCATAGTGCCAGCAAGGTTTGTCCCGATGCGCAAGTTCCTAACTTCTTGCGAAGTGGATCGCGGAATTGGTTGGGAAGAAAGAACACGGGCGGGAAAAGGCGCTCTACGTGCGACTGAATTTATTCTTTCTTGTTCTTTCTTCCCAACCAATTCCAGGCTCCCCTACGCAAGATGGTGAACCAACTAGCCCTACAACTGACTATTTTAAAGTTTCTGACGCTTGCGGTATTCCGTTGCGAGTCGTCTGCTTCTGTAGGGAAACGATACGTTGTTTTTGTTCCACCACGACGACACGCATTTAGGTACAACTCTTTCGACATCACTTCTTTTCTTCTTCCTGTTGGCGCGTGGAGGCATGGCCACAATTTCGTTTATTCGTTTATTCGTACCTCAAAGGTCCAGGAAGGACTTTACATGAGGCGTGGGCACAAAAAAATAAGATAAAATAAATAATAAATATAAATATATATATATATTGTCGCAACGCGGAAAGGACAGGACGCAGGACTACGGTGCGACAAGGAAAAACAAGGTCTGTATTGACAGATCTCAAGAGCAGACGCGCCAACGTCGTCTTCCTCCGAGAAACGGTGGTTGCTGCTCGTGCCCCTCACTTCGTCGTTCTTCCTGTCGGCTTTTAGTCGTGACATCTGCCTCCCTTCCAAGAAAGCATCGTCCCGATGCTTTATGATCACGGCGGTTTGTACTCGCAGCGCATGAATTCATTCGGACAAATAGTGCTTCATCCGAACCACGTGCACGACTTCTGATGTATGCCTTTGACGCCTTGAGCAGTGCGCACTATCGGGAACAACCTCATAATTAACATCAGTGAGACGTCGCAGAACTTTATACGGCCCGAAGTATCGTCTTAACAGTTTTTCTGAGAGGCCACGACGCCGAATGGGAGTCCAGACCCAAACTTTCTCTCCCGGCTCGTACGAGACTGGTCGGTGACGAAGATTGTATCGCCTTGAATCGTAGTTCTGCTGGCGACGAATACGTATGCGTGCAAGCTGTCGGGCCTCTTCGGCAAGCTGGGTGATGTAATCAGCATCTGTTTCGGCGCCTTCGCACTCATGCGGCAGCACAGCATCTAACATAGTTGTGACTTCACGACCATGGAGGAGACGGAAGGGCGTCATCCGTGTTGTTTCTTGAAGAGCCGTGTTATATGCAAACGTGACATATGGCAAGATCTCGTCCCAGTTTTTATGCTCCACATCGACGTACATGCAAAGCATATCCGCAAGTGTCTTGTTGAGGCGCTCTGTCAGACCATTCGTTTGCGGATGATACGCCGTTGTTCGCCGGTGAGATGTGCCACTAAGTCTTAAAACTGTCTGTAATAGTTCGGCTGTGAAGGCAGTTCCCCTGTCAGTTATTACCACTGACGGAGCGCCATGTCTCAGCACCACATTCTCTACAAAAAATCTGGCTGCTTCACTTGCCGTGCCCCTCTCCAGAGCCTTGGTTTCGGCGTACCGAGTTAAGTAGTCTGTGGCTACTATAATCCATCTGCGACCCGCCGACGAGGTTGGAAATGGGCCTAGAAGATCCATTCCAACTTGGGCAAATGGAATACCAGGTACGTCAATAGGATGGAGGAGGCCTGCTGGTTTCACTGGTGGGACTTTTCTGCGCTGGCAGTCAAGGCACGTCCGAACGTAGTGCTGAACGGTCGCCGTCAGTCTTGGCCAGTAATATTTCTGCCTCACTCTGCACAGCGTTCGCGTGTAACCCAAGTGGCCGGATGTTGGTTCGTCATGGCACGCCTGTAATACTTCGCTCCTTAAAGATGTTGGGACGACGAGTAAGTAGTCGTTTCCGTTCGGCGTGAAGTTCACCTTATAGAGGACGTCGTTGCGCAGGCAAAATGACGATAGTCCTCTCGCAAACAGTTTCGGTACAGCTGAAGTGCGACCCTCTAAAAAACGAATGATGGGCTCCAGTTGCGGGTCGTCTCGTTGCAGCTGTGCGACAGTAGCCGTGTTTACAACTCCGACAAAGGCTGCGTCGTCGTCTTCTGCATTCGCAGGTTCGTATGGCGCACGAGAGAGGCAATCGGCGTCTGAATGTCGCTTTCCCGATCTGTAGACAATAGTCATGTCGAATTCTTGAAGCTTGAGGCTCCAGCGCGCCAACCGCCCTGATGGGTCTTTTAAATTCGTCAGCCAACAGAGGGAATGATGGTCGCTGACTACATTAAAAGGACGGCCGTACAAGTATGGGCGGAACTTTATAACCGCCCACACCACTGCGAGACACTCTTTTTCTGTGGTGGAATAATTCTCTTCCGTGCGAGAAAGGGTCCTGCTCGCATAAGCGATTACTCGTTCGGCGCCGTCCTGCCACTGCACAAGTACAGCTCCTAAGCCGACATTGCTGGCGTCGGTGTGCACCGTTGTCGGGGCGTCATCGTCAAAGTGGCCGAGGACTGGTGGCTTTTGGAGGCGTTGCCGCAGCTCGGTGAACGCTTTTTGTTGTTCGTCGTTCCATACGAATGCGACGTCTTCTCTGGTAAGGCGGGTCAACGGCGAGGCGATGCGTGAGAAGTTCTCAATGAAGCGTCGGTAGTAAGCGCACAGTCCTAAAAATCGTCTGACCGCCTTTTTGTCAGATGGCGCTGGAAAATTGGTGACGGCAGCTACTTTTTCGGGGTCAGGCCGCACACCTTCACTGCTGACAAGATGCCCCAGGAACAGAAGTTCTTCGAAGCCAAAGTGGCATTTTTCCGGCTTAAGCGTTAGTCCAGCAGAACGTATAGCTTCAAATACTGCGTGCAGTCGCTTCATGTGTTCGTCAAATGTCGCAGAGAATACGATGACGTCGTCCAAATACACTAAGCACGTCTGCCACTTGAGGCCTGATAGTACGGTATCCATTAGCCGCTGAAATGTTGCCGGTGCTGAGCACAAGCCGAAGGGAAGTACCTTAAATTCATAAAGGCCATCAGGTGTCACGAATGCTGTTTTTTCCCGGTCTCTTTCGTCGACTTCTATCTGCCAATACCCGCTCCTTAAATCCATCGACGAGAAATAACGTGCATACCGTAGTCGATCGAGTGAATCGTCTATACGTGGTAGCGGGTAAACGTCTTTTTTTGTGACCTGATTGAGCTTGCGGTAATCCACGCAGAAACGTAAGGTGCCGTCTTTTTTCTTCACCAGTACTACCGGCGAAGCCCAAGGGCTCTTCGACGGCTGAATAACGTCATCTTGAAGCATTTGTCGCACCTGATTTTCAATGGCTTCTCGTTCCCGCGGAGCTACCCGGTATGGGTTTTGCCTTATAGGTCTGGTCATGTCGTCCGTTATAATTCGATGTTTCGTCAACGGTGTTTGACGAACTCTGGACGTCGAAGAGAAACAGTCCCGAAACTGGTTAATAAGCTCCAGGATGCTTTGTTTCTGCGGAGCCAACAAACTTGGGCCAACGTCAACGGATAGAGGTGCCGGCGGCAGGTCAGTTGAATCATCTTGCTCAACTGTCATGCAGTCTGTCACCTCGGCGAGCTCTTCGATGTAAGCAACTGCCATACCTTTCGTCAGATGTCGGCGCTCATTACTGAAGTTCGTAACAAGGACTTGCGTGTGTCCGCATTTTATGCTCACAACGCCTCTTGCAATAGACAACCCATGACTGAATAGTAGCGTCGGAATTTGCTCGGCGATATTCTCAGTGGTGCTTGCCACGTCACATGTCACAGCCACGAGTGCGCTTGACCGCGGTGGGATGGTCACATCGTCGTCGAAGACGCGCAGAGGTTTACGTCGGTGATCTGTACAGTGTGGTCCATCCGAAATCTGACCTGGCGCCATCCAAAACGTAACCGATCTGTCAGGGATGTTTATAACGGCGCCGTATTCTCGCAGGAAATCCATGCCCAAGATTAGGTCCTTGCAGCACTCCGGTAAAATTACGAATGTAGCCACAAAATCAGAACCGCCGATAGTGATTCGAGCGGTACATTTGCCTGTCGGTGTCACCAATTGACCGCCCGCGGTTCTTATGTTGGGGCCCAGCCATAAAGTTCTGACTTTCTTTAGGCTGTCGGCGAGTTTCCGGCTAATAATAGAGAAATCCGCACCAGTATCTACCAGCGCTGTTACTGGGCGTCCGTCTATGCAAACGTCTAGGTTGGCGCTTACGATTTCCATTGGTTTCGGAGACGTCGTATCGCCCGTCGTATCGTCCGTCGTATCGTCCGTCGTATCGTCCGTCGTATCGCTCGTCGTATTGGGTCGTAATGAAGACGGTGGGGGGTGTTGTAGCATCTCGACGGGCGGCAATCGACGGGCGGTTATCGAAACGAGCACGAGAGAAGGTCGGTGGAAAGGTCTGATATCTGTGGTCACGATACGGGCAATTGCGGTAAATATGGCCGGCTTCTCCGCAATGAAAGCAAAGTGGACGGTGGTCGACAGTGCGCCATAAGTCCGTCTTACGAACAAATGGCTGACTGCTGGGCATCCTTTGCGACCAAGTTGCAGATGTCGGCGGAGGGTAGAGCGGCGATGTTTCCGTAGGCAGATCAGGCCGTGGAGTCGGCGGCGGCCGATTGTACGCTGGGGCCAATGGCTCGTTGTAAGGCGGCGCCGTGGTGACGTTGTAGTACGCCAGAGGTGACGAGTTGTGCGTTACTGGAGAGGGTCGACGGACGGCCGTTGCGTAGTTTACAGACCGCTGGTCTGGGAGCGATTCGGGCAACGACAATGCTTGGCGGATTTCTTGCCGCACAACTTCTGCAACAGAAGCCACCGCAGGTTCTTGCGGAGTCACAAGGAGGTTGCGGATCTCCTCACGAACGACCTCACGAATGAGCTCACGAAGGGAAGACTCATTGGCGGCAGTCAAAGCAGAAACGCTGACAGGCGCGTTGTTTGACCGGTCGTGGTACCGGCAACGTTGCTGGAGTGCTCGCTCGATGGTCGTTGCCTCTTTGATGAACTCCGCTACGGTTGTTGGCGGGTTGCGTAGGAGACCAGCAAACAGCTGTTCTTTGACGCCTCTCATCAAGTGTCGGAGCTTTTTAGCTTCAGGCATCTCGGGGTCAGCTTGGCGAAACAGGCGGGTCATATCCTCCGCGAACATAGCGACACTCTCATTAGGCTTCTGGATGCGCAACTCGATAAGTTGCAGAGCAGACTCGCGACGGTCGCTGTTTGCGAAGGTTCCGAGAAGTTGCTGCCGAAATTCATTCCAGGAAGTCAGTGTGGCTTCCCGGTTCTCGTACCACGTACGATCGCTGTCTGCCAGGGCAAAGTAGACACGCGAGAGCTTCTGGTCTATGGTCCAATGATTCGCCTTGGCGACTCGCTCATACTGCTCGAGCCAATCTTCGACGTCCTCGTAAACTTCACCGTGGAAAGTATCGGGAATCCGAGGCTGCTCGATGGTCAGCTGTGAGGCGCCGGCGGTTGCCATTTCTCCAGGCGGAGTCCTTGGCTGGGGAAGTTCTTGAGGGATTGCCTCGGGACTTAGGCCTCGCAGTCGGCGACTGTAGCGGTGGACAGGCGTATCCACTGCAGGAACGGATTGCGGGATCGGACTGGCAGTGCCGCTCCGTAGAGGAGTGTTGAGCATCAGGCGTTGAAGTCCAGCACCTCCACCAGTGTCGCAACGCGGAAAGGACAGGACGCAGGACTACGGTGCGACAAGGAAAAACAAGGTCTGTATTGACAGATCTCAAGAGCAGACGCGCCAACGTCGTCTTCCTCCGAGAAACGGTGGTTGCTGCTCGTGCCCCTCACTTCGTCGTTCTTCCTGTCGGCTTTTAGTCGTGACAATATATATATATATATATATATATATATATATATATATATATATATATATATATATATATATATATATATATATATATATATATATATATATATATATATAAGCGGAATAACAGCAACGAAGAAAAACAGCAGTAGTACAAACTTAAAATGACGATGAATGACTCTTTAAAGCAGATTTAAATTGAACAAAGTTCGTTGACGTGGCGGTCGTTCCAGTCTTGCGCTGTCTGATGAAAAAACGATTTCTGGCAGGTCTTAGTTCGGGTGCGTACTGGATAGACGGCGTTCGGATGATTATGGCGTGATGTCCGATGAGCAGGTCTGATGAATGCATTGTCTGGTGGTAAGGAATGAAAGAACTTGAAATAGAGGCACAGACGTGAAATTTTACGGCGAGAGGCAAGATTAGAAAGGTCAAGCTGAGATTTAAATGCTGACACAGTTATGTTAGTCGAGTAATTCGAGATAATGAATCTGGGAGCACGGTTCTGAATGGATTCAAGCACATTATTAAGGTTAGCTTGATGTGGATCAAAAATGGCGTTAGCATACTCAAGTTTCGGTCTTACTAGCGTTTTATAAGCGATTAGTTTAGTAGAGGTAGGTGCCGAGGCAAGGTTTCGACGAAGATAACCAAGGACTCCATTTGCAGAATTAGTAATGTTAATGATGTGTAGCGACCATGTTAAATCACAGGAAATTTGAACGCCTAAATATTTAATGGTGTTAGCAGCGGCTACGGGGTAATTGTATAGAGTGTAGGTGTTAGCGATGTGGTCTTTACGTCGGTAAAAAGTCATTACAAATGTCTTGTTAATATTTAGGGACATTAACCAGTTTTCACACCACTCCTGTATAGTGTTAATATCACTCTGCAAAACGGAAGAATGTAAGGTGTTAGATACATGGTGATATAGCACGCAGTCATCAGCGAACAGTCTGACATTAGAGTTGATGTTAAGTGGCAGGTCGTTAATATATATTGAAAAAAGGAGGGGGGCCTAGTACAGTGCCTTGCGGAACGCCGGAGTGGACACGAGAGAGGGGAGACTTGCAGGAGTTAGCAACAACAAACTGCCGGCGATGAGTTAAGAATTCGCGAATCCAGTTGAGCACAGAGGGGTCCAAGTTAAGGCATGAAAGTTTACGAAGTGACGATGTGACACTTTACCAAATGCTTTTTCGAAGTCAAGAAATATGGCATCAATGGGAATATTATTATCAAGGTGCGAGTGAATTTCATGCAGGAAGAGGGCTAGTTGTGTTTCACAAGAGTGACCGGAACGAAAACCATGTTGATTAGGATGAAAAAAATTGTTAGTAGACAAAAAATGCGCGACTTCAGAATACACGATATGTTCCATTATTTTGCAACAGACACTGGTGATTGATATGGGGCGGTAATTGTTAGGAGACGACCGATTACCTTTCTTGAAGACGGGAACGACCTTTCCGATCCGCCAGTCCTCTGGAACTGCACCTGTGTCTAGTGATTGCTGAAATATTAGTGATAACATGAGACCGCTTACAAGTTTGGTATTTTTTAGCACATTGGTGTTGATACCGTCTGTTCCAGTGGCTGACGAATTTTTGTAGTTTGTCGATGATATGAACGATACCATTTGGGCTAAAGGTAACACAACTCATAAGAGGATGCGCGTAGGGCGGGAATGAACGAAGGGTCTGAGTGGTTTCAGGTGTAAAAACTGAGCAAAAAGTATTGTTTAGTACATCAGCAACATCTTCTTTAGCTATAGCACAACCATTAGAATCAATTAGTGTAATGCCTTCCATCTCTTCAGGTTTAATAGTCTTCCAAAATCGTTTGGGGTTGTTGCGCATCAACTACGGTAGCGTGTTACCGTAAAAATAATTTTTAGCTTGCGTCCTTGAGGTTATATAATCCTTGGCTGCAGTAGAGTACTTTGCCCAAGCAGTGTTAGTATTGGAACGCTTAGCAGATCTGAATAACCTTTTTTTCTTACCTTTAAGCTTTTTTAATTCACCATTAAACCATGGGGACTGTGCTCGCTCTTTAACGGTGATAGTGGGGACATATTTGGCTGTTAGACGTAGCATCTCATTTTTAAACAATGACCAGTTAGTTTCAATGGAGCGTGAGAGATAGTCAGTTTCGAACTCATCGCAAAAGACAACTAGATCATCAGTCATGGAAGCGTAGTCACCTTTGTCGTACAGTGTCAGAGTTTTTAAAGTTTTCTTGGTTTTGTTGATGAAACTGGACAAGCTACCGTGAACAATACAGTGATCGCTTAGTGGTGGCAGATAAGTGAGTGAGGAACAGATATCGACGTGTGTTGTGAAAAGTAGGTCAAGAATGTTTGAAGAATGATTTGAAATGCGTGTTGGTTCAGTGACAAGTTGGGATAGACCGAATGTAAGACATGTGCTCAGGAAATCGCTTTCAATGCTATTTCTTGACAGTGTGACTGCAGGGTTAGTCCAGTCAATCAAAGGGAAGTTGAAATTACCGAAGATAACGATAGGCGAGTTAGGATAGGCTTTCTTGATGGTTTGCAAGCATTCATGAAAGTGCGGAGTGAAAGAGCTGTCGCTATTAGGGGGGTCGATAACATACACCGAGGAGCGTACGCGGCAACGTAGCATTACAGCATATCCATAAGATTTCAAGATTAGACGATACGTTTACTAAAGTGCAAAGCAAGGGTTGGTTAGTGGCAATAAGAACGACACCGCCATGCGATGTGCTAGGCATATCATTACGAAATATATCGAAATTAGGAAATGATGGTAGCAACTCAGAATCTAGGACCGACGAATTAAGCCACGTTTCGGTTAACAATACAACGTCACTCGAAGATGAGGAAATGAGGCTACAAAGCAAGTCACGCTTAGCTATCAAACTACGGATATTAGTGTATAGGAATGACAGGGGCGTACGCTGTGGTCTACTCGGTTCATTTAGATGTGTAATCTGGCGCTAGGATTTACGTTCAACGACCTTCTGCGCAGAATGGTCATAAATGTAGGTTTTGTTGTTGCAGTAAAGGGAGTCATATCGGAGCTTGAAGTCAAGTTTACGAGCCTTCCCAAACTGCACTAGTTGTTTGCGTGCTAAGCGCGTTTGCGGCGAGAAGTCTTCGCTGACCCCGTAGTCAGTTCCTTTGAATTTCTTGCTTTTTGTCCGCCGCGGTGGTATAGCGGTTAGGGTGCTCGGCTGCTGACCCGAAGGTCGCGGGTTCGATCCCGGCCACGGCGGTCGCATTTCGATGGAGGCGAAATGGTAGAGGCCCGTGTACTGTGCGATGTCAGTGCACGTTAAAGAACACCAGATGGTCGAAATTTCCGGAGCCCTCCACTACGGCGTCTCTCATAATCATATGGTGGTTTTGGGACGTTAAACCCCAGATATTATTATTGAATTTCTTGCTTTGAAAAAGGATTTTTTTTGTTTTTCTTTGAAATTGCCGAACTTAACTATTATGGGTCGATTTCTGCCTTGTTTGAAGGAGCCCAGTCTGTGCGCACGCTCAATGGAATTAGAATCAATTGATAGCCCAAGTGAAGTCTTACAGAGATCAAGGATTAGTTTTTCGCTTTCTTGCCAAGATTCCCTCTGCGCATCATTGATACCAAAAAAAAAAAAAAACGAGGTTATTGCGACGGGATCTGTTTTCCGCGTCATCCATCCGAGCAGACAGCGATGAGACTTGACTTGCGCATTCATCAGAGGCCACCTGAATCTTTTTCATGACAGCTTGCAGGGTGTTGAACGATAGGCACTCTGATTCAATTTTTTCGAGTCTTGTTTTAAATTCATTAAAAGATTTCTCGTGATCCGTAAGTGTTAGACGGATTGATTTCAATTCATCAAGTATCGCCGTCTGCCCAGACTGTAGCTCTTTCATTGCATTGACAAGTTCGCGAGACGAAGAATCAGAGAGAGGGCCAGGATTGGCTTCGATATCACCGGCTAGTAGTAACAACTTGAATAATATGCAACTACAGTCATACAACACTCTTCGTATGCAACGTGGGCTTGGCAGCACAACAAGCGTACGACAACTCGTTTTTTTAGAAAACGAGCAATGGCAGTTATTTACCTGCATGGCAAAGACGAGAGGCCAGTTAGGACGAGCCATAGCTGTCGTGCCGCCAAGCCCATTACAGGGAGACCCGTGAGGCTGGCTCTTTTTGTAGTGGTTTCGTGATATCGTCGGTGACGTCACAGTCCTTGTGTGATGACGTTGCGAGGCCCAATGAAACACCAGATGTGGTGGGTCGGCATCGTACGGCGCATTCCACGGTGCGCATACACCCCGCAAGTGGAAGGTGGAGCAGTTTTGGTTGTGTGGAGCCTCAGGCGGTCTCGGTGTAGCGTCCGTCGTCGATACTGCAGGGCCGCAGAAAGCAGCTAGCAGTACGGGAACCTCTGGAAGGACCGTTGTGGCGTGTATGCAGCCGGAGGCAGCAGGTTCGCCACAGCACTGCACTTACGATGCTGAAAATCTGCATGGCAAAGACGAGAGGCCAGTTAGGACGAGCCATAGCTGTCGTGCCGCCAAGCCCATTACCTTACCATTACCTTGAGAGCCATACAGCACATTCTCAGCGCACGTTGTAATGTGAAGATTTATTTTACTCCACAGTTGAACCTGTAAGTGCTGCTTACAGGCACGCTTGCCAGGTGGCTAGCGCTCAGGAGGATTGCTGGCGAAAAGTATAGAAAAAGGGCGATAACTTGAACGACGCTTGAGTTTCGCCTTCGGGAATAAAACGCGATAGCGCAATCGGGCCCCCTGCGCCTCGCCTTCAACCATGCGTGAAGCAAAGTAACGTTTGTGCGCGTAACAAAGACCGTTTCAGACTGTTCTGGAATGCCGACGCAAGTCCAGCTGCGAAGTGTCCACTACGCCATAATTCTTCCTTTTGTAAATTGGCGAAGTACGTTGCCACGCGCACCTGCGCAGCTGCACGCTTTGTGATGGGTGAGTAGCTTTAAATCACCGACTCGCTGAGCAATTCACATCTTTCGACGCCTGGTGCGATTCTCCGATTCTCCTACGCAATATTACATCTCTCAAGGAGACTCCTCTCACCACATGAAATTCTTATAGCTGTTAAGGTGTTTATTTGCCGGGACACAGCGATAATGCGTCAGCGACATTGCATCAGCAAGAGCCACGGCCAGGCACGGACTCCCAGCGCGAGCTTCTCTTTCTCTTCGAAGAGGGCGACCCACTAGAAGGCGCTGGAGAGGACGACCCACTGTATAGTTCCAAAGCTTCGCTACAATTACCCCGGGTACGAAAAGAGAGCCGCCTGGCGACCTAACAGCTGGTTACTATGAGCGGGTCATGGTAGACCTTGAGGCGCTCCACGTTAACAATGTCGCGCCCTCGACGGCGCATGTCCGAAGATGGTTCGATGGGTTCGATCAGGTAGTTTACAGGGGAAGTGCGTTCGACGACACGGTAGGGGCCTTCGTATTTGGGCAGTAGTTTTGAAGAGAGGCCAGTTGCAGTGGTAGGGATCGAGAGCCATACGAGCGCTCTCGCTACATAGCGCTTTTTATAACGGTATTGCTGGCACTGGCGTGACTCCATGGTGGAATACCTGCCTGTCACGCACGAGCCCTGTTTTCGATTCTCACTCTGACCAAAGATTTTTAGATGCGAAGCAGCTTATGGCGGAGCTTAATCCGGTGTGCGGCGTGACCACCCCCACTGCGCATGCGCGACCCCTCCCCCTTCTCTCTCCTCTCCTACGCTCTCCCCTCTCACTCCTCTAGGCATCCCTCCCGCGGGGTTTGCACCCCCATTGCGCATGCGCGTCCCCTCCCCCCTCTCTCTCCTCTCCTACGCTCCCCCCCCGCCCCCCCTATCTCGCCTCGCAAAGCCGACGCAGGCAGCGTCTGCTAGCGAGTTTCTTGATTGAAAAAACCGACTGCTCGCGCTGCACAACCGTTCACTGGCCACCCCGCATATATAGGCACTGGATCTTGACCTGCAAGGTAGTACCGGTGGGAGATTTCTCCTGTGCGTTGTTGAACAATAAAAATTCGCCGCGTGCGTGTTAATTAAAAGCGGACTGCGGGTCTCTGTGTCCAATCGGAGTATTCTGTCTCTCATTACCCATTAGCAGCGATTGGCATGTTCCAGTTGGAAGCACCGGTCCATCACTGCGTGCTTTGCGCCTCCCCAGGTTTCTCTCCTGCGCAACGCCGCGATGAGCGCCTGCGTCAACGTCGCCGCCAGTGTGAGCGTTAGCGCCCACTGCTTCGAATCTACACATGGTTCCCTTTAGCGGGAGATGGTGTGATTTTTTATTTATTTATTTATTTATTTATTTATTTATTTATTTATTTATTTATTTATTTATTTATTTAGTTATTTATTTCTGTATTTACCAGTCTCAAATTTTCGCTCACAACCAACGACGTCCCGGCTGACGCCGACAACGGCATTCCTGCGAAACAAACTCCTTAACGCTGTCGCGTTAAGTTAGCGGGAAAAATAAGGTCATTCTGCCGTAAGGGGCCGAAAGTTGCGCGGCGATTTGTGATGACCTTTTTTCTTCTATAGCGAGAATTATTTAGCTGAAGTATAAGAGTCATTAGGCCTACACACGTAAAAGAAAGTGAGGTTATTATTAGTATATTTTTTTTCTTGCTTGGTGGCGCACAGGCGGTTGACCACCTCGTTATATACGGTGGCCACTTTTCGTCCACTTTTCTTTCTTCACATTTGCATTACAATTACTTCTAATAACATCCCTCGTACTTCTCTTGGCATCGTTGTCTGTTAGTTCTCATTAATATCGTTATATAAGGGACGCTCATAGCACCCATTTATTTATTTATTTATTTATTCATTTATTTATTTATTTCATACTGCCAGCTTGCTTTACAAGCCATAGGCAGGAGTGGGTTGCACAAAAGAAAATGTTCAAGAACTTTGAAAAAAAGTTTGAAACAAATCTGTGAAACAAATATCAAATCTGTGCTGAACAGTATTTACAGCATGTGAAACACAAGAAACAATAAAATATAGTAAACACACAAGATACTGCAGTTGAAAATACTGGCAAGAAAGCACATACTAGATCACAAAGGGAATTTATTTTAACGCGATAGCGTTAAACAGCTCGTTTCGCAGAAATTCCGGCGTCGGCGTCGGCGTCGGTGTCGGCGTCGGCGTCGTTGGTTGTGAGCGAAAAATCATCTTGTCCGTGACCGAAAAATCGAGAAAGATGCAAATACAATAAATAATAAAAATTTCCGGGTCAGAGTGAGGACCGAACCCAGGTCGTCTGCGTGGCAAGCAGGTGTTCTACCACACGGCCACGCGTCTACTTGGAAATACAGCAAAAATAAGTTCATCTGCTTGAAAATGCAGAGCAAATAACTTTCATGCTTTACAAACACACGCGTCCTGTATACAGGCGTCACAATAAAACCTGTAATATCGCCGTAATATTCCGTGGTACAAACGTACATTGCCGTCGGGCGTCAGAACATGTGAATATCACAACGACATCGTGGTTTATAGCCAGCCACCCATTACAAAAGGCACACACGTTACTGCGCGTATTCCCTTAAGACCCCGTAGTGGGCACATAGCAAGTTCAAAAACATTTCATGCGCATAATTGCTCGTGGTTTAAAGCAGGCTGCCCATTACATAGTATGCACTAAGTGATTTAAGTACGCACTAGAGACAGGATATCGCTATCGCGTTCAGCTCTTAAAGGCGAAGCTTAAGGGTCCCCCCAATTTTTTTTATTTATTTATAGGTACTGCTATCTGGTACCAGCTTTTGGCAGGGTGGGTGTATGTGAAAATGTACACGCATTTTAGCACGTACAAGTTCATAGCGATCGCAGGCACTCTTCAAACATTTGTAAAGAATTCATTAAACACTGCTAATGAACACATAAAATATACACAAACATATTCAGATATTTTTCAAACATTGCTAAGGATTTTTGAGTAACAATTTCGGTATTAAGATTATCCATCCATCCGTAGCACCCACCCATTCACCCAGTTTATTGTCGCATGAATCTCTTTCCACATTTTTTTTTTTTCGAATCTGCCAAGTATAAGCGGAGTTACAGGGATTTGCCGCTGGCTCCGAGCGTGTTCCCCCTGCTTTCGTCCCGACGAGCTGGCCGGAAGCTGCACAGGGAGGATGGAGAAGTGTGCTTAAAGTGTCACAGCGCGCCATGGCCTTGAGCATTTCAGCAGAGTGCAACAGGACCCTTTGTTGAAAGGCAGAGAGTTTAGCCGCCGTATCGAAATCACTGACATGCTAATCAGCGAGGTGAAGTTCCGGAAGCGGGGTGAGAAGAAACAAGGGACATGATCAATGTTTTTTTTTTGAAGTGTTACAAGACGAAATTAAAATATTAAGCAGCCTCCGAGTTTTCTGAGTCTTGTGAGGTGATTCAGTGTTTCACAGCGCATGGAACGAGGACAAACATAGAAGAGACACACACAGCGCTAAATTTACAACTGGCTTTTATTTTCCTGCTTTTCACAGAAAAAAAAAAGAAAAAAAGAAAAGGAAGAACAGAGCAGACGTGGTATACAAAATTGCAGTCAAAGGAAAGGACCAGAGTTGCACACGTTCCTCTATAACAGTAACGAAAGCTCGTTCCTTCCCAATCTTGGAAGAGTTCCCGTTACAAGTTCCCTCAATGCGAAAGGAACTCGTTACAGTTACATTTCGAAAATTGGAACGTGTCGTTACATTAACGTTACAATCGACTTTTTTAATCAAAACATAGTGTCGGATAATCCTGAGGCGAACTAAATTGAACAATTAAAATGCTCACATCAAACTACATATAATGAACGAATTTGACATCGCCGACAGCAGGCTATACATTAATAAAAGAAATATAAATACACGCTTCTAGACAAATTTTTACAGACCACCGGCCATATACTACAGACCTGTCGAAAATCAATTTTCGTGCTCGTATATTACAAGGGACTTTCCACGTATGTGTTCATATGCGCAGTTAGGATACGTCGCTTGAGATATTCAAATAGAAATCACCACACATTCAAAACTATAACTAAATTTCTTGCACAGGAAACTGCACCGAAAGCAACAATACTTAGGCGTTCAATGAGTGCTGATTCAATACTTCAGCATGAATAGAAAATAATCTGGCCGCTTTTTTTTCCTTGTTCCTCTCTATTTTTCTCTTTCTCTTTTTCATATTTCTTTCTCTATGTTTCTCACATTGTAGTTCTCTCGCCTTCTATTTTTTCTCTCCTTCTTCCTTTTATTTCTATTTCCTCCTTTCATACTATCTCTTTCTTTCTCTATCTCGGACTCTCCTAATACTAGTTCTCGCTACCTCCTTTCCCTCCGCCTCGCCCTCTCATTCCTTCTCCCCTCCCCCCTTGTAGTATACTGTATTATAGAAGGCTGTGCTCTGCTAGCGTGCGCGAATGTTGCAGAGAAACGCAGAGCCAATCTTCCTTTCTCCTCAACAGCCCATTTCTTTATTATGGTCACTCAGCTAAGAGGTACGAGCAAATGAGAAGTCAGCGAGAATGCTATATTGCATTCGTGCGGTATTTATCTTCACCGACGTTCTAGTGTATGATTAGAAAAGGCCGTTATTCGATGTCTTCGCTCTAGAGTCAAATGCAAATTCTTTAGTGGAACGTGTTCGTCATTGTGTCTCGATACGGACATAATGAACGTATGAATCTTGTGTCTGTATTGAGCTGCTTCCAAATGCCATACCTATGTTGAACAAATACCATGAAGGAGACAACAACAGGATAGCCGAGTGGTTACGACGCTCGCCTTCGGATCGTGAGTACGCAGGTTCGAATCTCGCCTCGTCGAGAATTTGTTCGCCATGAATTTCTCATTTCTTTCTATCTATGTTTCTTTCTCTCTCTGTACTCATTCTCTCACCCATCAGAGTTATTGCATCACACGCCGCACAAATCGGCGCACGTGTTCTGGGAGCGAAGCAGAAGAGGACGAAGAGAGCGCGTGCCCATTGATGATGACTTTCTTTCTACGACACACGACAAACCTCGGCATGCATGCGGTCGGTCTCGGCGTCGATCGCGCGCTTCCCTGAGGCCCCCGCCGGCGCCTTGAAATGAAAACCAGGATACACCATAATAGTCACTTGAAAGGCAAGCGGTACAGTTTTGCGCCTCACGCAGTCGGCAATTCACCCTGTTATGCATGATGTGTTGCGTGCGTGCACCTGTTCAATGCCGTGGAACGTTTACAGAAGTAACGTCGTTCCCGCTGCCGTTCCCTCCTAAACGTAACGAGTTACCGTTAAAGTTCCACCGATCCTGAATGGAACGTTGGCGTTCCTTCGTTCCTCGCAAAAGGAACTAGTTCCTTGGAACGCCGTTCCGTACAACACTGGAAAGGACCCATAATCGACATCACAAGCCATCATCATCATCATCATCAGCCTGACTACGCCCACTGCAGGGCAAAGGCCTCTCCCATTTTCCGCCAGTCAACCCGGTCCTGTGCTTTCTGCTGCCACTTTATACCGGCAAACTTCTTAATCTCATCTGCCCAACTAATTTTCTGTTTCCCTCTCACGCTCCCTAATCATGTTCCCTAATCCACTCTGCTCTCTTCCTGTCTCTTAAGGTTACACCTATCATTTTCCTTTCCATCGCTCGCTGCGTTGTCCTCAATTTAAGTTGAACCCTCTTTGTCAGCCTCCAGGTTTCTGCTCCGTAGGTGAGTACCGGTAAGATACAGCTGTTATATACCTTCCTCTTGAGGGATACTGGTAGACTACTATTCATGGTTTCAGAATGCTTGCCGAATGTGCTCCACCCCATCCTTATTCATCTAGTTATTTCACTCTCGTGGTTCGGCTCCGCGTTTACTACCTGTCCTAAGTAGACGTACTCCTTTACAATTTCCAGTGTCTCGCCACCTATCGCAAAGCGCTGTTCTCTGCCGAGACTGTTGCACATTACTTTAGTTTTATGCATATTAATTTTCAGACCTACTCTTCTGCTTTCCGTGTCCAGTTCACTAATCATGAGCTGTAATTCGTCCCCTGAGTTACTCATCAATGCAATGTCAACAGCGAATCGCAGATTACTAAGATACTCTCCATTACCTCTTATCCCTAACTCTTCTCAATCTAGGGCCCTGAAAACCTCCTGTAAACACGCGGTGAATAGCATTGGAGAGATCGTGTCGCCCTGCCTTACACCCTTCTTTATTGGGATTCTGTCACTTTATTTATGGAGGACTATGGTGGCTGTGGATCCGCTGTAGATTTCTTCCAGTATGTTTATGTAGGCTTCGTCGATGCCCAGATACCGCAATGCCTGTATGACTGCTGATGTCTCCACCGAATCAAATGCCTTCTTGTAATCTATGAAGGCTATGTATAGGGGTTGGTTGTATTCCGCGCATTTCTTTATCACCTGATTGATAGTATGAATATGGTTGTGATGTGATGATGTGCGCGTCAATGATTTGTAGTGCTCAGCTGTGTGCGGCGGTGAAAGACAAGGAAGCTGATGCACGCGCAAAAGAGGTGCGAACACTAAGAGTCGCGTGCGGAAAGGAGCAAAGAAGAGGAACAAGCCGGAGGGCAGACGGTGTTGGGCGTTCGGCGCGGTCGGGTTACCGGGCCCTAGTGTCGACGCTCGGGGTGCGGACCACGCGTTGTAGCTGCGGGCTCATCGTGGCCGCTGACGTCCCCTGTCTCCAACGCCTTCCGCAAGGCTCCAGGTTGCTCGTCCGCCTCCGCAACCCATCGGTGGCCTCTTCGAGCCAGTATGCGCCTCTCGTCTCTGCACCACGTCACCTCATCTCGCCTAAAAGTCTCGTTTCCCCAACTGGTGAGCCTGTGTCGGCCGAGTGTGACTTTCTTTAGGGCAGAACACTCCTCTACTCAAAACGTTTGTTAGTTTATTCTTGCTGTTCATGTGTGTTACTTTGTTTGCTGTGTGCGTGTGTGTGTTTTAAATGCGAAGCATTTCTTAGCGAACTTCGGCGAGTTTGAGCGTATCTATCTATCTATCTATCTATCTATCTATCTATCTATCTATCTATCTATCTATCTATCTATCTATCTATCTATCTATCTATCTATCTATCTGACTATCTATCTAGCCGCTTACGACTTTGAGCTCTCCTGGCCGTATCGTTAAAGGGATTTATACCAAAATTGGTATGGCGTAACATGACTGTAAGACGAACATGAATGACTGGTTATATCATGAAAATCACGATTAATGGTCATGAAAAGTATGATTTACACGCCATGGCCGTAGTGCTCCTAAGGCCGTTTTCTGAATTTGATATGCCCAAAAATTGGTATGATGAGACATTTGTGCATGACCAACATAAAGGACAGGTGGCAATATGAAAATCATGACATGCATGTCATGTACAACATGATTTAGATGCGACGCTCATGGTGCGCTGACGGCCGTTTCGCTAGCTTGATATACACCAAATTTGGTATTGCGTGACGTGACTGTATTACGAACATAAATGCCAAGTGGTCATACAGAAATCATGACTTGTGATGTGGGACATGATTTGCATGCCACGCTCATGGCGCGCTCGCGGCCGTTTCGTTAGCTTCATGTACACCAAATTTGGGATTGAGTGACGTGACTGTATGACGAACATAGATGACAAGTGGTAATATGGAAATCATGACATGTCATGTGCAACATGATTTATTTGCATGCTACGCTCATGACACGCTCGCGGCCGTTTCGCTAGCTTGGTATACACCAAATTTGTAATTGCGTGACGTGACTGTATGACGAACATAAATGAAAAGCGGTTATGGAAATCATGATATGTCATGTGCAACATGACTTGCATGCTACGCTCATGACACGCTCGCGGCCGTTTCCCTAGCTTGATATACGCCAAATTTGGCATTGCGTGACGTGACTGTATGGCGAACGTAAATGCCGAGTGGTAATATGGAAATCACGATATGTCTTCTGGGACATGATTTGCATGCCACGCTCATGACGCGCTCGCGGCCGTTTCGCTGGCTTCATATACACCAAATTTGGGATTGAGTGACGTGACTGTATGACGAACATAAATGACAAGTGGTAATATGGAAACCATGACATGTCATGTGCAACATGACTTGCATGCTACGCTCATGACACGCTCGCGGCCGTTTCCCTAGCTTGATATACGCCAAATTTGGCATTGCGTGACGTGACTGTATGACGAACGTAAATGCCGAGTGGTAATATGGAAATCATGATATGTCATGTGCAACATGACTTGCATGCCACGCTCATGACACTCTCGCGGCCGTTTCGCTAGCTTGATATACACCAAATTTGGTATTGCGTGACGTGACTGTATCAGGAACCTAAATGACAAGTGGTAATATGGAAATCATGATATGTCATGTGCAACATGACTTGCATGCCACGCTCATGACACTCTCGCGGCCGTTTCGCTAGCTTGATATACACCAAATTTGGTATTGCGTGATGTGACTGTATGACGAACCTAAATGCCAAGTGGTCATACGGAAATCATGACATGTCTTCTGGGACATGATTTGCATGCCACGCTCATGACGCGCTCGCGGCCGTTTCGCTGGCTTCATATACACCAAATTTGGGATTGAGTGACGTGACTGTATGACGAACATAAATGACAAGTGGTAATATGGAAACCATGACATGTCATGTGCAACATGACTTGCATGCTATGCTCATGACACGCTCGCGGCCGTTTCTCTAGCTTGATATACGCCAAATTTGGCATTGCGTGACGTGACTGTATGACGAACGTAAATGCCGAGTGGTAATATGGAAATCATGATATGTCATGTGCAACATGACTTGCATGCCACGCTCATGACACTCTCGCGGCCGTTTCGCTAGCTTGATATACACCAAATTTGGTATTGCGTGACGTGACTGTATGAGGAACCTAAATGACAAGTGGTAATATGGAAATCATGATATGTCATGTGCAACATGACTTGCATGCCACGCTCATGGCACGCTGACGGCCGTTTCGCCAGCTTGATGTACACCAAATTTGGTATTGCGTGACATGACTGTATGACCAACATAAATGCCAAGTGGTCATACGGAAATCATGACATGTCATGTGAAACATGACTTGCATGCCACGCTAATGACCCGCTCGCGGCCGTTTCGCTAGCGCGATATACACCAAATTTTGTATTGCATGACGTCACTGTATAATGAGCATAAATGAGAAGTGGTAATATGGAAATCATAACATGTCATGTGCAAAATGACTTGCATGCCACGCTCATGGCGCGCTCGCGGCCGTTTCGCTAGCTTGATATACACCAAAATTGGTGTTGCGGGACGTTACTGTATAACGAACATAAGGGGCAGGTGATAGCATGAAAATCTTGGCATGCATGTCATCTACATTGCCCTTTACAAGCCACGCTCATGGTGCGCTTGCGTCCAGTTCGCTAGCTTGATATACACCAAAATTGGTATTGCGCTACGTGACTGCATGACGAACATAAATGAGAGGTCCTAGCATGTAAATCATGGCATGCATATTATGTCCAGCACGATTTGCCCCTTGCTGCCTGCTTCGCATTACATCGATTGCCACAGTGCGTGGGATCTGCCGGCTTTTTTTTCCCATGTTTTCATAAAGTATTGTTCAAACCTGCAGGCAGCCTCGCCATTTTCTTGCGGACGTTGTGGTCACCGACGGAACTCACTCCGTCCAATCTAAAATATTCTAATAACCTTATCACAATGGTCTATTGTTGAGTAGCCTGTACGAAATCCTGCTTGGTCCTTTGGTTGATTGAACTGTAATGTCGTCTTAATTATATTAGCTATTATTTTTGTAAATAGCTTGTAGACAACGGACAGTAAGCTGATCGGCCTGTAACTTTTCAAGTCCTTGACGTCCCCTTTCTTATGGATTAAGATGATGTTGGCATTTTTCCGAGATTCTGGTACCCTCCCCGTCAAGAGACATTTCGTATACAGGGTGGCCAGTTTTTCTAACACAACCTTTCCACCATCTTTCAACAGGTCTGATGTTACCTTATCCTCACCAGCGGCTTTGCCTCTTTGCAGTCCCTCTAGAGCTTTCTTTACTTCCCCTGTCGTTACTGGTGGGATGTCGAATTCCGCTGGGCTATAACTGCTTCTTGCGATATCATCCTCCTTGTCTCGGCTGCTGTACAGTTCTCTGTAGAACTCCTCTGCTACCTCAACTATCCTATCCATATTGGTTGTGACCTTGCCTTTCTTGTCCCTTAATGCATACATCTGATTTTTGCCTATGCACAGTTTTGCCTTCACAGATTTTAGGCTTCTTCCGCTCTTTACAGCATGCTCAATTGTCTTCATGTTATACCTTCTTATGTCTGCTACCATACACCTATTGATTAACTCCTTCCCGCGTCCCACACCCCCCACAGCACATGCGCATCCTCCGTCTCCTACGCCCCCTTTCTCTCCTCTAGGAATGCTCTACTCCACGAAGAGGCGCCCGCGTCCCACAGCGCATGCGCGTCTCCTATCTCTCCTCTCCTACGGACCCCCCGTCCTCTCCTCTAGGAATCCTCTACTCTACGGAGCCATGGTAGTTCCGCGGTATGAAAATGACGGAGCGCGCGCGCCTCATTCTCTCTCCTGTGCAGCGCCGCGATGAGCGACCGGGCCGCTGGCGCGAATCGGGAGCGGCGGCGTTTCTCCGCTCGCCAGCCACCACCCCGCTGCTTCGCGGGAGATGGCTGGCTTGAGCAGGAGAAACGTCGCCGCTCCCGATTTCCGCGGCAGCGGCCCGGGCGCTCATCGCGGCGCTGCACAGGAGAGAGAATGGGGCGCGCTCCGTCATTTTTATGACGCGGAACTACCGTGGCGCCCCCAGCGTAGTATGCAGCTGTCGCACCAGCTGTCGCGCGCCGCTCAGTAGAGGATTCCTAGAGGAGAGAACGGGGGAACCGTAGGAGAGGAGAGAGAGAGGGGACGCGCATGCGCTGGGGGGGTGTGGGACGCGGGAGCCGCTCCGTTGAGTAGAGGATTCCTACAGCAGAGAAAGGGGTTGAGCGTAGGAGAGAGGAGGAGAGGACCCGCATACGCTGTGGGACGCGGGCGCCGCTCCGTAGAGTAGACGATTCCTAGAGTAGAGAAAGGGGGTGAGCGTAGGAGAGGAGATATAGGCGGAGCGGACGCGCATCCGCTGTCGGGGTGTGGGATGCGGGGGGCCGCTCCGTAGAATAGAGGATTCCTAGAGGAGAGAAAGGGGGGTGAGCTGAGGAGAGGATAGAGGGGGGGAGGGGACGTGCATGCGCTGTGGGGGGTTTAGGACGCGGGCGCCGCTCCGTAGAGTAGAGTATTCCTAGATAGAAAGCGGGAGGAGACGCGCATGCACTGTGGTGGTGGGGGGACGCGGGAAGGAGGGAGGGACTGAGGGCCGAAGGTTAATTAGTGTATTCATGAGGGACGTATGTATTGCGATCAAAATTCACTTTCCTTGCTCGAAAGAGCATGCAAAGCTACGCTGATTCACTTTTTATTACGTTTCAAAATTTCCCGGGATTCTATGCTTTCTCACGCTATCCTATTTTTTATTCTTGCGAGCACACGTGATTGATTCAAAAGAGACGGGCACCCGCAATGCCAACGATGAATTCCTGAGTCACCACTAAGACGATCAGAAACAGCCTTTCATTCCACCCCGCAATTAGTTTTCGGTGCTAGATGGCCGCAATTTCACACCCCACAAATTATATTTGTACAACGTTTACTGGACCCTCGGAACGTGCGTATATGCGATATAGTCCCGACTCGTGACAATTCATACCCTGTGGATATCCAATTTGATGATATTTTTCCTAACCATGCAAAGTTACTTCCCCATCATACTTTAGAAGGTATATTACAAGATCACCTGCAGAGCATTCCTACAAATGTTATTATTGCCACAAATGCATCACAGTGTGACGAAAAGTCAGGTGTTGGTATATTTAGCCCGAATTTAGATTGGTCTTATTCCGTTGGACTACCCGATTTCATACCCGTTTTTGTGGCTGAATTTATGGCAGTAGTGCTCGTTTTACGCAAGTTAAACACGGCCATTACATCAGCTGTTATGATAACAGATTCTCTCTCTCTCTCTCTCTCTGTGCTGCACTTTCTGCTAGCGTTGAATCCCACGTAATAAAGGCGTTCCGGGGCATTTGAGAAAAGTCCGATTAGTTTGGGTTCCTGGACATAAAGGATTGTTTTTTCAATGAAAGTGCCGATTCTTAAGCGAAGTTATCAATAAGTGGCCCGATTTTACCATAATTTTCATCATCCGCTTATGTGACGGCTGCTCGATTTCGCAGGCGTGCCAGGATGCCTTTGGCGACGCAGCACTGACAAACTCCACTGAATATCGGCACTTATTATATCCCTGGCGGAGAGCATTTTGTCAAACCCGTAAACTAGAAGTATCCATCACGAGACTGCGCTGCCGGGTACCGAATCTAAATTTTTACAAACACAGGTCTGCTCAGGCAGGGGCGTAGCCAGAAATTTTTTTCGGGGGGGGGCACCTCCTTGATTTCGGGGAGGGCACCTCCTTGAAATGGCCATTTTTCGCTATGTATGCCATGGCGAAAAAAAATTTCGGGGGGGGCACGTGCCCGGTGTGCCACCCCCTGGCTACGCCACTGTGCTCAGGCACCTTCTCCACTGTGCGCATTCTGTGGCGGTCTGACCGACATATTCACTGTGACAAGATAGCGGTATACAATACATTACGCAATCGTCACACGGAAGGAACCTATCTTTATGCTTGGATTTTTCGGGGTCTTACGTCAGAATTCACCTGACATCACACTTTCATAATAATAATAATAATAATAATAATAATAATCATAATAATAATAATAATAATAATATTTGGAGTTTTACGTCCCAAAACCACGATGTGATTATCAGGGACGCCGTAGAGTAGGGCGCCGGAAATTTTCACCATCTGGTGCACTGACATCGCACAGTACACTGGCCTCTATCATTTCGCCTCCATCGAAACGCGACCGCCGCGGCCGGGATCGAACCCGCGACCTTCGCGTCAGCAGTCGAGCTCCCTAGCCACTGATCCACCGAGGCGGACCATTTTCAGAAGCTTTGAGGATGCTGAAAAAAGCCAGTGTAAATGGAAGTGCAATAGATGGATTTGCAAAGTACTGCTCTAAAGAGAGGGCAACCACTGCATCATGAGCACAAGAACTCTAGATACCTCACTTCATCTACCAACCAAAAATTGTGCGTTTATGCTTGCATCAATGTGCTCAATGCGCACATCTCGCGCTATGTTAGTCGAGGGCTCAGAGACATAGCACACATCTTTCCTTAAAACACGCTGAATTTGGAACGATGAACTGCGGAATTCTGTTGTTTATTATAGCACTGTGGTCCTTCTGCAGCATGTAAAGTTAAAAGGTGTCGCAAAAAAAAAAAATCACAGCATATCCGCGGAGTGAATGATGATGAGTGGGCGAAGCTCCGGAGGTACATCATCAAAGACGTGATGGTGGTTGGTGGCATGTGGTCAAACGATATGCATGTGAGACCATATCGCGATGCCATGTGTTGTATGGCATCGCGATGTCATCGTCATCAGCAGGTGGCTACTACATAGTGGGTACATTCCATGTCCCCACTATGATGACGCTGCCCTATGTGTTGTATGGCATCGCGATCGTCATCGTCATCAGCAGGTGGCTACTACATACAAGGGACGCACGACCCACGGGATAAGGAGCTTCGCCCCTAATATTTCCTCAGTGCTATCTCAACGCATGCCATCTGTGCCGCTCGCCAACGCGCGAGCAGTTTTTCTGTGCTGTCATAGAGAGACATACTTTCTTATAGAGCGGACACTCCCGAAGGGCCCTGCGACCGAGCTACTGCACTGCTGTCAGTACCATGAGCGGCTAGTCGGACCGACAGTGTCTCCGAAGATTTCGGACAATGATATCCGCAAAGAAATAAATTAATAAAACGCGTAACATTTACTTTCCGATGCTGGCATGTGAACCTAGACCCACACGCCACGGAGGTGAGTGCCTTTACCACTGGGCTACGCACCCATGCTTGATGAATCTGAATTCGTGTGTATCTAAACCATATGCTTGTGCTGTGCCCGCGGTACAAAACACTTGTAGAAAGAGAAAATTGTAGAGCGGACACTCCCGAAGGGCCCTGCGACCGAGCTACTGCACTGCTGTCAGTACCATGAGCGGCTAGCTCCTTCACATTTACATTACAATTACTTCTAATAGCTTCCCCCTACACTTTCCTTGGCATCTTTGTCTGTTAGTTCTCATTAATACATTGTAGAAAGAGAGCACTTTCCGTGCGGGCTTCACTGAATCTTGTGGTAGTGCATTAAATGTCCTTTGCAGGACACGATGTAGAGCCGGCATGCAGGATCGTAGATATCAGATTTTTCCTGGGTAAAGATTTGAAGCCAAATTAGCGGTCTTTCTGAATGACGCCGACGCTGGCTAACGAGTGTATCGGTTTGCCGCCTGGCGAGTGGTCACACCCTTACTTGGTCGCCCGCGACACGGCTTCTGTGGCCCCTGTTCACGAAAGCAGATGGTGCTGCTAACTGCCATTTATGCGGGCCTCTTCTTTCCTGCCAAAACCAAGCGGCGCGTTCATGCGGCGGAATGCACGACAAGCACTGCAGCGACTGCGAGGCGACACACAGCGCGCTCGCGGCGGTGACGCAATGCGCCGTGCAAGGGTGAGGGATCCGGGGTAAGCGCGACCCGGACTCGAGCGCTAAAACACAAAACGCACTCACGGGAGAGAGACCACAGACCCATACATGGCGTCAGCTGATTGCCGCCGCGCCGCACGTGACACGTTGTCGTCACCGGCGCATGCGCTTTCGAGACCCGAGGGCGTTGCCGGAAGAGTTGCGCTCCGCTTCTCTCTCGGTCGTTCGCCTCCTCCTTCCCTCAGCGAGAAGCCGGCCTGGCACGGCAAAAACCAGTACCTCTTTTCGTCGATACCCGCGTTATTTCGCAACAATCCCCCGCCTCCTTCGCGCCAGCTCGCTCCCCTTTTTCAGCTAGCTGATATCTTGCGGCTGCACAGACGAGGAAGCACTGCCTATGTCAGTTTCATTGGCCTGTGCAGCGCGATCCCTCTTACGTTGGCGCTGCTCTTACCATCATCACTCGCTTCGATCGCAGCGCTTGGCAGAAGCCGTTCTCTCTCGGAGCCGTTCGCCCCCTCTTTTTATTAACGCGACTCGCTGAAATGGCACTGCCCCAACAATGCTGAGCAAAAGTAGCGGCGTCGCTCGCTTCGCGGGCAATAAAACAGCCGAGGGACTCGCCGGGTCGAGCCAGCGCGCGTGCTTGACGGCACGCACGCGATCGCCCTCTTGCAAATCAAATCATCGCGACGCGAGACGTTTCTTCTCGAGAGTTGGAGTGCGACGGCAGGGCGTGTGGCGAATCAGTGGTGCGTTTATGTTCGATCACCACCACCATCATGCAACAAAGACAGGGCCCGGGGTCCGAAGTTCCTTATCTCTACGAAAAATCTCCCCTTCCCCCCCACAACCCTTTGAGACGTTCATACTACGCGACATTAAGCGAACTTATACTTAATCTGCAACCCAGACCGCTGTCCGACGTAATCCGAATCATTCGAGTATCCTTAATGCGCATCCTTAGTGACCGAGCGAATGGTCGTGTTGATTGTATGGTAATAATAAGATGCGTGCACTTGCACTTCCTGGCATGAAAGATGCGCCCCGAAACAGACTAAAAATCACAGAAAAAAAAAAAACAGGCAATCTTGCCCTATCGGAAAAAGGAGTTCGAGCTAAGCTTGGTGTTGGCGTGCCTGACCTAGTACTTTCTGCCTTTCTCTCTCTCCATCGCATTGCGCAATGCTCGCTTCTAGCTTTCCTTCCTCCATGCCGGGGATCGGGCCTTCATACACGTGCTTAGCAGCGGAACACTTCACTTGCTGTAGGCCGTAACGATGGTCATGTGGCCATAATAAAAACGGGGGGGACCCTTAAGCTTCGCTTTTAAAAGTTGAACGCGATAGCGATATCCTGTCCCTAGTGCGTACTTCAACCACTTAGTGCACACTTGCTATGCACCCACTACGTTGTGTTGAGGGAACACGCGCAGTAACGTTTGTGCCTTTTGTAATGGGTGGCCGGCTTTAAGCAACTAATACCTGTGTTACACAGGCATGTTAACCGCGGTTACGACCAACCGCGGTTAACCGCGTGGAACTGCGGTTAGCGCCAACCACGGTTCGCCGATGTTACACAGCGCGAAAGGGCCCTCGGTTAAGGTAGCTAACACCACCTGGCGTACAACAAACTAACTGACGCACTAATCAGCAGATGGCCGTTCTGTACAGAAATATGTCACTTATTGCTTGCATAATGTTCTCCAAACGTACAATTATGCGAATATATGCATATTTTATGGCAAAACCTCATTGCTTTGGCGTGAACTGCTCTACGTCAGGCGGCAGTTCGGCGTTCAACTCGGCTGTTATTGCCGCGTACACCTTTGCATTGCGTGACGTGCTCCGCAGATCACGCGAATGATTTTCCCATAGCTTTATCAGGCTTTCCGTGGTTCCTGCCGTACAATTTGTCCGTTTTTCAAGCACGCTCACCGGCATGCACTCATCGCTCATGGGCGCCGCCATTTGCTCGGTTAACTGCCTAACCGAGGTGTCCAAGCTCGGTTTCCTGCAACAGTGGTTAGCGGCATAACCGTGGTTTCGCGTACCGTGTAACATAAGCGAACCGTTAACAGCGGTTTAGGCTGCCCGTGTAAAAGGGTATAAGTCGTTTAGATAGTCACATGTTCTGACGCCCGATGGCAATGTACACCTGCACCACGCAATATTACTGCGATATTACATGTTATATTACGACGCCTATATACAGGACGCGTGCGTTTGAGAAGCATGAAAGTTATTTTCACTGCATTTCCAAGCAGAGGCGTGGCTGCGTGGTAGAACAGCCGCAGGAAATTTCGACTACCGGGGGGCGAAATTCTGGGGTGACCACCTGCAACACGTGCACATATTCTAAGTAAATGGGACTCGAGCAGTATTGCCTCCACCGCAAATGCGGCAGTGATTCAATACCGCGACCACCGGGTCAGCAGTCGAGCACCACAACCACTAAACCACTGTGGCGTGTCCGGCCATATCCACGCAACAATAACATGCAAAAACGTGAAATGACTAGTCACCTCAATAAATGATCGGACTGGCATAAAAAAAAATCAAAAAACGGCTTATCGCAGAAACACCCATGAAGAGAGGGCATCAATTATTAGAAAACGGCGCATACAGACACGCATGCTACCAGCGCACCAGTGGCGTAGCCAGGAATTTTGTTCAGGGGTGTGTTCGCATATGCTCGCATATATATATATATATATATATATATATATATATATATATATATATATATATATATATATATATATATATATATATAGAGAGAGAGAGAAAGATGCCTATTCGCTTCTCCAGCATCTTAAATGTTGTCTTAGTAGCATGATGGCGCTGTTACAGCACAAAGTCGGTTAAAAACGGTTATCTAATAAAATGCGTAGTTTTTGTTTTCCCATACATTCTCATCGTTCACAGCACCTGTGCGGTGAAACGTGCCGCGCTTGCCATTGCGGAGGAAACAATTAAAGGTATACTGAGTCACGACACAACGTAGCTCACTTAGACAGCTGTGGTTCTGTGGAATACACATTAAATATAGATTTTTGTGGACCCCGTGATACTCGCACGTATAAAAGACAAAAAAAATACAAAGCAAACAAAATTTTCAAAGCACGAGCCACCACGGTGGTACAGTAGTTACGGTGCTCGACTGCTGACGCGAATGATGTGGGTTCCATTCCAGCCGCGGCGGTGGCCTTTTTATGGAGACGAAATGCTTGAGGCCACTATAGGTGCGCGAGTCTCATTGATTTAAATGCTTGTTAAGGAACTCAAGCGGTAGAAATTTTCGTAGTCCTCCCCTACGAACTGCCTGATAACCATACCCTGGTTCTGGGCGCGTCAAACTCTACAATTTATTATTGGTAGTAGTATTGCAAAACTCCGGGCTAACGGAGCTCGAAATAACAGCGCGGTAGAAATGGAACTAATCTAGCCAGATTATACATATGTGGCGCTTTCCTTCTAAGAAAGCCAAGTACGCTTTAATTGAAACTGAAAAAAAAACGCAGCTTTTTGCTACGGATAATATGGTGGGGCCAGCTCCAACATTTTTTTTCGCTAGTTGCTCATGTCACCAAAATACCTCAAATCTATAATGCGGCTAAAATCTATGTAGCCTACTATCGTCAGTATTCCAGAGTAAAATTTGTATTTGGCTTTTAGAGATTGTAACATTTCATTTGGGTTTGACTTAGCTCGTAAAAGAAGTCTGCATCACAGCAAATGAACGATACGGCAATATTTTGCGACAACATTAACACCATGCTTGTGTTTCCGTCGGTGCCGCCTTTTGTTGCATTGCCGTAACGACGATAACTAGACTTGTAGAGCGAGTGGTCCTACCACGCAAAATGCGTACCATTCTGGACTGCCGGCAGCGTTTTGTCGTTTTTGGCATCTTGAGGGCCTTCAGAAAAATGCTTGGTTGTTTGTATGCTTGTTTGTTCGTTTATTTATTTGTTTGTTTGTAGCCTGAAAACAGTTTCAGCTCTTCTTCATCTTCTTCTTAGCTCATTTGATTTCACGCCGTTTCGGATCGCTTCTTCTTCAAGGAATAAAGCGGTGCTCAGTATCTTGATTTCAGATGTCTTCTATTTCAAATATACCGTCTCGGAGTGTTAGGCCATGATATGCAGCGAAAAGGTTGTCAAATAAAAGCAATATAGGAAAGCTACTAGGACCCAAACAAAACAGATTGGACCCGGTCACGTTGGTCCTTTTGGTCGTGTTTGTTGAAGCAGCACTCATTTAATGGATCTGACTCAATTTGATCCAAGCAAATAAAGGATTTCGCTGACTTTTTTTTTAAATTCAAAACTGCCTTTTTGAGTTCCCGTTACGATGAGGAATTTTTCCAGTTTAAAAGAGAAATATACTTTGACACGTTTTACGCTTCCGCCCTTTTCTAATTTGGTTCTTCAAAAAAAAAAAAAACGCCATATATACAGCACAAGACAGTCATCATGCTTTGGCCGAAAGAGGGCTGTTCCAAGCACTATCACCGTTAGAAGGAAGTAATTTTGGCAAAGCAGGATTGCTAGTAAATTATAGTCTCCTTAGCAGCGTCGTCGATGTGGATTCGCTTCTCGGACAGGGAAGAAAATGGGGTGTGTTCAAAGTCAGCTCCCTGGCAACACTGAATACATCAAAACAACTTTGAGGTCAGAGTGGTCAGTTAAGGAGTGAATCAAGGGTGCTCTCCCGCCGCCCTTATTTATCCACTTGGGGGATGAACCGCCCGCTGATCGGCGTACCCTAGCAGCCCAAATTAGTAGATGCCTTTTGTTCTAAGAATATAGTGCATTGCCGGGACAAAACGCGGCCCGCGGACCCCTTGCTAGCGGCCCGCGCCTTCAGACAGAATAGCCTTGCGAGTTTGCTAAATAATATTCGCATTATTTTCTCGCCTACTACGTATAATAGCTCTTTGTTCAGGCAAGGTACAGAGACGGGACTGGTCTCAAGTGTTTTGTGCGTGTGCGAGAGGCACCCCATGCTCTCATGATAAGTTGAAACATCACCGTGAAACGAAAATTCCATATTTCACAATCAGCGTCCAGAGTTTAGTCATTCTGAAAATCAGTATCCATATGATTTCCGAGACCTGACGTGAAATAGCCTTCTGAAATGACACATGCAGGAAAGGATTTCTTTATTCTTTCAAGAGGCAACGTTTGGTGACATTTTGTTCAAACTCTCTGCCCCCCCCCCCCCCCCCCCCAGAATCCACCATCTTCACTGTCCTCCCAGCGCTTGTGGGACTAGGTTTTACTGCAGCCCGCTAGTTGAGGTTTGTTGGAGGCCCCTTCTATATATCTTAATCCAGAGCGTCGTGCGTGTCAACAATAGTTACTCCTTCGGGGTGACACTGCTAAAATGGCAATACAAGGCACTACGCCTTCTTTTGCAGAATATTTCTTACGGTGTCATGCGCTGCCCAGCCAGATACAGGACCGCCTGGGGCCCGCAATGTTCACACCAAAGTGTATTTCCGACTGCGACAATTTTTTCTGGATTTTTTTCTAAAATCATCCTGGATTTTAGAAAAAATCCAGGATGATTTCCAGCGCAGCTAGCTCTTTTGGTCGGTGATACACCACAATACGAAAAAAATTTCGAAGGGGGGCTGAAGCCCCATAAGACCCCCCCCCCCCCCCCCCCCTTTGGCTACGCTCCGGCAGTGCACCTATGAAGACCGCATTTCTGTGGGGTAGAGTCGGGAGGATTGCGACACTTTTTACAATTATATTTTTACTTTTGTTAAACTTGAACGCGGAACGATGCTTGATTGATTATAATACAGGCCTAAACAGGCCGCAATACCTCTGAGACGCACCGTTTCCTATGGCTCCTGGTTGAGCTGTAAAAATATAGTTTGTGATGGCTAAAATCTGTCCCATTCCACTCGCCTCTGTGGGGGGGAGTGGGACATCACTTTGGAGGAGTGGGACGTATGTAAAAAAATGGCCCAAGTGTCTTCACCGACCATTATGAGCAGATAGTTCAACATCAAACATAAACGGCGTTGCACAAACTTCCCTGCACCAACAGTTTTTGAAACTGGCAGCTATCATCATAGTGTCGGTAATTGGTAAAGTCCCCATATCTTTCTTAGGAGAAAAGCAGAACTGAGAGCTATTTTCTTTGTTCCGTAGGAACTGCTCACAGACGCTGACATTTTCTTACTGCTCTTCATTGTAGCCATGCAATGAACGCCAAAGCTTTTTTTTACTAAAGTTGACAAGAAAGACAACGCCTTTTGTCTCTTGAATATATTCATTAAGCCAATTTATTTCACTGTAATGCCTATATTTTTTCATTGAAAAAGTACAACGCTGATGCGTCTTTTCGGGGAAATATTGATATCAGCGTCCACAAAGCGGTTGAAATCTGATAGCGTTACAATTGAGAAAACAGAAACTTACTTTGGACACGTGAAAATGGCGACTTCCAGTTACAGAAAGCTCCATTCGCCGAAGACGCCCGCCATTACATCCATGCAATCGGTCTGTTAGCGCCATTTCATGAGTCATTGGCTAGCGTCTTTGAAGTAACTGGAGGAGAGATAGACGCGCTTTCCCATTCCTCCAACTGTCCCAAACCTCCCGACTCTGTCGCCGGCGCCGGTCATTTCGCGTACGACTTGAAAATACGCCACACCATTCCACTCGCTGAAGGTGGGTGACCAGCGAAGCCGACGCGCGCAAGATCGCCTTTGACCGTTGTCAAAGGGATGCGCAGGCGTAGAGTTTTATTGCCATAGGCGGCCTTCCTTAGGACACTTTTTTTTTCTTAGCTTCAGCAATACGTCCTTTTTGAACACGAAAGCGTTTGATGCCGGGGTCCACCACGGCTCCACTGACCCGTCAAAATGGCTGCTTGGGCGAGTTGGTGGTTCATGATAACTTGATATATGAGTGCGTAACGTGAACAGGGACTAAGACGTGTCCTTGTCTTTCTTAGTCCCTGTTCACGTTACGCGCTCTTATATCAAGTTATCCCCTGACGTTTTTTCGTCATGGATGCGACGTTGCAAAAGATACACTAACAGATGGCAAAGAAAAATTTTGGCGAAGGGACATGTAGGGAAGGGTGTTTCAGCTCCACTAACGTGAAACCCGGGGAAGGGCGAATCATGCAGTGTTCAAGGGTCTAATCGAAGCCCAGAGTTCACCCCTAAAACTGGGTGCTCCGTTTAGACACATAGACCCGCAGTCTGCTTTTAGTTAACGCGCACGCAGCGAATCTTTATTGTTCAACTACGCACAAGAGAAATCTCCCACCGGCACTACTTTGCAGGTCAAGATCCAGTGCCTATATATACGGGGTGGCTGGTGAACGGTTGTGCAGCGCGAGCAGTCGGTTTTTTCCCTCAACAAGCTCGCTAGCAGACGCTGCTTGCGTCGGCGTCCTGTCTCGCGGGCTTGGTAGTCCAGCGTTCATCGCAGAAAGAGCATTTTCATAGTCAACGCGCGCCGTTCGCTGTCTCACCACGCGGCGAACGCTGAGGCGGTGGCGCCCTCTCTAGCGCTCCGACAACAGCCCCGTCACGACAGGACCAGCAAGCAGAGCACGCCGACACGCCGAGACCCTAAGCTGCTTCGCTCCTAAAGAACTTACAGAAAAAAGCTCCGTTACCGGTAGTCGAACCCACGGCCTCCCGCTCCGCAGCGTGCGGCGCGAAACGACTCGGCCACAAATGGCGCGTTTCTGGAGTACTAACGGTGAGCTATTTATATACACTATTTACTGTCGTTGCTACTCAAAGATCAGCGATTTCAGCGTTTTTTCTTTATGATAACGAGATGGCACGACGGGCGCGAGGGTGCTCTTTAAAGGTCGTAGCTTCGCGCTTTGCGATGCGCGTGCGCTTATCTCTTGATCGGGGCGGTTTGTGCGTCATGTGCTGGCGTTGAAATTCCAGAGAGCACAAAGGTCTCTTCGCTCGCTGCAGCGGCCGCGTTTGCGAAAGAAGCGCGCTGCTCAGACACAATGAAGTAACTGTGGCAGTTGTGACTACGTGCTCACCCGTGTACTTAGATTTAGGTGCAGGTTAAGAAGCCCAGGTGGTCCAAATTACCGGTACCCTCCACTACGGCGTCTCTCATAATTATATCTGGTTTTGGGACGTGAAACCCCAGATATTATTGTCAGTTCGCACCAGTCCTGTGTATACTTGTGTGTTCGTTTCGTGCGTCCTTTGTGTTTGAGCAGCACACTTTAAGCGTCGAGCGATGACAGTTGATAGTTCGCGCTCGTCCTGCGTGCTCTTTTCGTGCGGCCTTTCTGCTTGAGGAGTGAGCTGCAAGTTTCGAGCTGCTTGCTGTTATTCGCGTCAAATTACAATTTGTTGCTATAGTATTCATTCCTTTGCCCTTGTGGCGAAACTATGCACAGTAAACGTTCAACCTCTGCGTAGACACGCTTCACTTCCGTATTTTGCCGATTCCTATGACAGAAGGACCAGCCATGTTTTTCTTTTTCTAGCGTTCATCAGCATAGAGTGGCCCCCAAAAAGCGCACGACAAAAAGCACGTTTGGCCACAAATTTTCTCAAGCCATAATTTTCCTGGTGTGTACAATTCTCCTTGTCTGATGTACACGTTGTCCTGCAGAGGCACTTTATTCCACCACCAATACATAAGCGTGTAACAAAGTACAGCAGCCGCGACAGGTGCGCCGCCGCCGCCGCCAATGGCGTGCTGGCAGCCGCTGTTGCTTATTGGTCTAGGCCAGGGTTCTCAAACTCATCTCAGCTAGCGGGCCGCAGTCCTGAAACTCAGTCCAACAAGGGCCGGGACAGCGGAGAAAGTCGGAGCGGGGCGGGGGGTTGGGAGGAAGAATGCTTTTCCCACGGCACATATAAAGGTTATATCCGCAGGAGATTTCACGTATAAGTTGCTAGAAAAATATCGACACCGAAAGATATCGACACCGATCGGCTGCATGGCGATTGAAATTCAAAAAATTGTTTTTGTTCTACGGGATGATTCCACAAGGGATCGAACATGCATGTCCGGTCGATATTTTTGTTTTGTCTGGGATTTTTATATGTTATGATGGAACATTCAAAGTTCACGGAACCGAAAATATTATTTACAAAAAACGCTCTCTGCGCGCCAAACAAATATTTGAAGATGGTGGCGCGGACGTCCTGTATTTGCTCACCGCAGTATTTTCGGATTTCCTGGCTGAATTTAACCTCAACTATAAAATGGGGTGTGGAAACCTTTTTCTCCTGGTGTTCATACGCATTATTGTCAATTATAGCAATGCTTTCTTTATGGTGTCTTCAAAAAGAAAAAAAATGAGAAAAAATAGCAAACTTGGCCCAAATAAAAAAAGTCTGTTAACTTTGATGCGCCTTGGCGTGTTTCCTACTGCACACAGAAACTTCCAAACATACTGGAATATAGAAAAGGACCTTTGCAACATTTCTGCGAAAGATAGCTTTCCTACAGGCAGCGTAAAAGAAGAAAAAATGTGGTTAAATAAGAAAGTTTTTTTTTCAAAAAAGCTGATATTCCAAAAATAAAATAAAAGAAACTCCGGTCTCAATTCAACGGCAATATTTTATTTAAAAGAGCTTATGACAGTCAAACGCACGCGGATACACGGAACTAATCGTTCAACGTATATTTTTCAGGTGCTGCAAGTGTTCCATCGCCTACCCGAGTTCACGTACGCCTGACCGACAGTGGTGGTGACAGAATTTTCCCTTGCTGTATGCAGCATTCTCACTGCTGCAATGACCTCTGACAACGCTGAAAGGTTGCCGCCCGGCGAGTAATCAGGAACAGACACCGGTGCCACCTGCCGGATCGTCGACTTCGATATTCGTCGAGTGCTGTCAATCACACTTTGGCGGCAGCGGTGGTTCTGAGCAGTTGCGCACCGATGCCACTATCTGGCTCCGGTGATCTGCACGCGGATACACGGAACTAATCGTTCAACGTATATTTTTCAGGTTAGTCTTGCGTACTTTTTTATACACTTGGCTTATTTCCACCGCTGCTGCCACTGAGTGTTTTTTGTTTCCTGTTCACACAGCGTGCGAAAATAACTATGTCTCGGGATGTTTGCCTATCATGTTCTAAGTCAGTATCCAACGATGGTAACAAAATTGTTTGTTGTGAATGTCAGTACCCATACCATATCGGCAAGTGTTCAGGCACAAATGAATCTTCTTTTAAAGGCAAACATGACTCGGTGCGTAAATCATGGAGGTGTCCGACTTGCTACTCCTCGAAACTGAGGGGCGGTTCCTCAAGTTCGGGAAACCCGGCAGAACAGGACCCTAAGTCATTTTCCGCGATAGTTGCAAGGCTTGATAAGATAACCATTCAGCTGAATAGCCTTAGTGAAGTTCCAAGTCAGGTTAAAGCGTTGGAGGAAAGCATGCAGTTCATGAACACTAAGTTCGAAACACTACTGGCTAAGTATGAAGAAGTAACCAAACAAAACAATGTCCTTACGGTAGACAACCAAAGTCTTTTGCTGCAGAATCGGGAACTCACAAACCGTGTCAATTCACTAGAGCAATACTCAAGGGCAAATAACATTGAAATTAAAGGAATTCCTGTCACTCAGAACGAAAACTGTGCCGCAATTATCCAAAAAATAGGTGAAGAAGTGGGGTGTGCTGTTGCATTAAGTGACATTGACACTTGCCACCGTGTGTCTGCTGTTCGCAACGCAAGTGAGAAAAATTTGATAGTTCGTTTTGTCTCGCGAAATCTACGTAATGACTTCCACCGAAGATCAAAAAAGGCACGCCTTTCAACGGAATCGCTAGGCTTTTCCTCCGTCAACAAAAGACCAGTGTACGTCAATGATCACCTAACTCGTGACAACAAGAAACTTCTGGCCGATGCTCTAAAGTTGAAAAAGGAAAAGAAGTGGTTGTTCGTATGGACGGACCAAGGGCATATCAAAGCAAGAAAAAGCACTGATAGCCCAGTCGTGCGCCTCACTTGCGAGGCTGACCTTGGGCTTATCATTTAGTTAGAATTCCAGGACATTTCATGACTTGTTCAATTGATACTGTGAATGAGGCTATTGCTTCACAAGATAAACTTCTCGGAGTACATTTTAATGCTCGCAGTTTAAGAAAAAATTCCGATGAAATTCGCAACTTTTTGGCCCTGTTTAAGCGTAAATGTACATTTATTGGTATATCTGAAACGTGGTTATCGGCCAATGAAGTGCAGTCTTATAACATACCAGGCTATAACATTGAAGCCAAATGCCGCACAGAAAACTTATCTGGTATTGCTCATGGTGGAACAGTATTGTACATAGACGAAGGCATCACTTACAAGCGGCGATGTGACGTGAAATTTAATGCTAAATGTTGTGAATCTGTCTGGATAGAAGTTGATAAAAAACAGATGAAAATGCCGCAGAATCTTATCGTCGGTGTTGTGTACAGATCACCATCAGCGTCTTACGATGACTTTTGCGAAGATCTCGATAATATTTTTCAGTCTTTTTTGAATGAGAATGCTGCTGTGATAATAATGGGGGACTTCAACATTGATCTTTCAAATATAAGCTCTCCAACTTGCTACGAGTATGTAACATGTCTTACAAGCTATGGATTTTCTTCTCTTGTTGATACTCCCACACGAGTCACTGATCATAGCAGCACGATCATCGATCACGTTTTATCTAATACTTCACTTTGTTCTTCTTCTTTTGTATTAGATGCAGATATTACGGATCATTACCCTGTTGCTTTTGTTCTTTCCAACTGTTTTAAACCAAACCAGAAGTGTTTTCTTAAGACTTCATTTGACTCGGATCTATTTGTAAATGCTGTACGTTCCATAGATTGGACGCCTGTACTAGAGTTGCAATGCCCAAACGAGAGCTATGATAGGTTTTCTGAACTATACGCCGAGGCCGTAGGTACCGCTTCTACATCTTTCTATGTGACGTCCAAATATAAAGTGCCCAGAGACCCATGGATAACATATTCCCTTTTACGCTCTATAAAGAAAAAGTATAATATGTACAGAAAACTAAAGAAACAACCATTTAACGCTTCATTGAGGAAACGATCCACTACATACTCGTACATATTGAATGGAATCCTTTATGCTGCAAAGAAAGAGTACTTCAGCAACCAAATTGCTCGCAATGGAAATGATTCCAGAAAGAACTGGCAACTTTTGAATAAATATCTCGGCAGGGAAAAGAAGGCAGTCTTACCTGAAAAAATCATTTTTAACAACGTTTCCTATAGTTCGCTAGACGATATCAGCGAAGCATTTAGTAATTATTTTTCTTCACACTTGAAACCGACAGAAACAAGGTTTGATGCGTCGTACATTCCTCGTTCTGAATCCTCATTTTTTCTTCATCCCGCAGATGAAACGGAAGTAGCTTCGGTTATTTCTGCATTACGCAACACCGCTTCTGGTATCGATAATATATCAGCCTACTCTGCCAAACTTGTTATAAACTTTATTTCACCAGTGCTAACACATATAGTGAATACCATATTTATAACTGGCGTATTCCCCACTAAGATGAAAACTGCTAAAATTTCTCCGTTGTACAAATCAAAAGAAAAAGAGAAGGTGGAAAACTATAGACCAATCTCGGTGCTTCCATTTTTCAGTAAAGTCCCGGAAAAAATACTTTGCACTCGGATAACAAGTTACTTGGAAAAATTCAAAATTCTTTCACCTCACCAGTTTGGCTTCAGGAAAAATTGCTCGACAACAACAGCAATTTCAACGTTTGTGGACAGTATTAGGAAAGCGATCGATTCCGGTTTATTGGTAGCAGGAGTCTTTATTGACTTCGCAAAGGCGTTTGACTCTCTCAGTCATGATATCCTCAAACGTAAACTTGAACGATATGGAATCACTGGGACACCTCTAGCACTCATCAGCAGCTACCTAAAAGATAGAACACAAATTGTTCATGTGGGCCAGTCACAATCATCTGCTAAATTAGTTAATATCGGGGTGCCACAGGGTTCCATACTTGGACCGTTACTTTTCCTCTTGTTTGTGAATGATTTACCGTCACAGCTGTTTGATGCTACTGCGATACTTTATGCGGATGACACTAATCTATTGATATCCGACAGGAACGAAAGTTCGTTAATTAAAAAAGTTAATGCTGAACTTTGCAACCTTCATCGCTGGTGCACAACTAATGCCGTTACACTCAATCCTACAAAGACTGTATTCATGCTTTTTCACTCTGAAAGACGGATAATCTTAGTGCATAACGACATAATCTATAACAACTGTTTCATACAGCATGCGAATCACACAAAATTCCTGGGAGTTGTCATAGATTCTCACCTAAAATTTCATTTACACGCACGAAACGTTGTACAGAAAGCCTCATACGGATTGCATGCTCTTTGTAAATGTAGACACTTTTTTTCAAGAGAAATACTAATTAATCTTTATTATGCATTCATTCATTCACACATAAACTACTGCATTGCTATATGGGGTTGCACGTACCAATGTCACCGTAAATCCGTCCAAATTATTCAGAAAAGAGCTCTTCGCATAATAATGCCTGATGATATTCACATCAGAAGCGAGGACTTGTTCCAAAATATTAATGTGTTAAGTGTCCACAATCTAGTTATTTATAATATTGCTTCTATAATATACAGAATATTTCACGGTAATCTCAGCTTACTGTCAGTGTCCCTTCGTCTGTCACCCCGAGTTAACGAGTGTTTTTCACGCTACAGACTTTTACTACCTAAAATAAATACCAATTACGGCCGTCAAACTTTGGAATTTAGAGGAAGTACAATTTGGAATAGCCTTACTACAAATCTAAAGACAGCCCCGTCTCTTCATTCTTTTCTAGCACAACTAAAAAATTCGCTTCATACCAATTCATACTGCAGTAATCATTTGTAGTTATTATTTTCAGATATGTTCATATTCGCACTTATATATATGACACAATGAACTCCTGTTGCTTTAATTACATCGCGTTATCGATCGTATCAGTCATGTTTTATTCGTTAGTAACGGTGACCATTGTCTATGAAACCATATTCTGTCTTGATATCTATGTTTTCTTGTGTTTTTGATAACTAAACATTCCCTTCACATGCTGTTGCCATTTAGAGTTTTTTTGATGTTATATTGCCGTTAGGGACCCTTTAACAATTTTGTTGGGTCCCTAAAAGTGTAAATACATGTACCATAAAAATAACGAAATAAACTTCAAACTTCAAACTTCAAACTTCAAAAGACGGTTTTAATATCATATGTCCTCATTTGCTTTGTTCACGAGATATAACGGGCCAAATGGCCCTTGCTGTATGCGCTCACTTCAGTGACATTGCTGGTTATCATCTTGCATTGCGCGTAAATGAACAGCTTTAATTATTTTGCTGCAGCCCTGGCGGCTCGTCTTCAGAAAAAAAAACGTATTCTCACTTCTCAGATTTTATTTGTGTCTAGCGTGTGCGGGGATGGGCTGCTGTCGTTCTCTGAAGGGCTTACGCGTACATCTCTCACTGAAATTCTGCCTTTTTTGGAAAGACATGACTGGTCTCAAGCCTTGTTTTCGAGACGCGCCCCTCGTGGTAACCATCTGTCGAGACATAACCGTGTAACGAAAACTATATTTCAGAATTGGCTTCCAGATTTTAGTCATGCTGGAGGACGGTATAGGTATGTTTCTCGAAACTTGCTGTGAAAAAAATTCGGCAGGCCCTACTTAGCGTGGGAATCGATGTCATGCGAAGCATAGGGAGGGAAGATGACTGTGGTGTAATTTTGTTGTTGAGCGAGGCGTTACGAAATGACGCAGAACACATGTACAAATGTTATACGCACACACATGTATGTTGAACAGTCGCATATGTTTTATATAACTAGTTGTTTACAGTTGACTAACGAGGCCAACCGCAACATGGGTATTACCAACATCAGAACCGGTAAGCTGAAATGTAGCGCTTGTGCTTGCGAGGCCATAAACCAACTTCAGTGGATGGCACTTAACTACAATTGACGTTAACCCGGCGTGACGCCTGTATCATTGGAGTACATATGTAATGTTTATAAAATTAGATGGGCAACACTGCAACCACAATTGACGTTTCACCAACATTGCGCCTGCATAGGGTCTTTTTCCAAAGCAGTTCCGAGACCTGGCGTGGCTCTGTGGTAGAATACTTGATAGCCACGCAGAATGCTTGGGTTCGATTCCTGCTGGGACCATAAGATATGTTCTTTACATTCGTCGGGTCAACGCTACCGATGTCGGTTTTTCCTAACGCTTTCGCATTTAAAGTACCAACGTCTGTTCTCGCCGTTCCTCGGTAGATATAAACTGTCAATCACCTGTGGCACATACCCGCATACCTGTGGCACATAGCCGTCCGTGGTATTTGGGTACGTGCCAAACGTTTCTGGAGCAAAGGGTTTGACGTCGTACGCGACGGGATTTTCACATTATTTATGTCATGACCAGACAGTCATAAATGTACAACCCTCTTGCCCTCCCATATTAATTTTGGTCTACCCAAAGTTAAGGAGGTGATCACGAGAGCACCCAGACGTAGGCGGCTGGCTAGATAGATAGATAGATACATAAATAGATAGATAGATAGATACGTAGTGTCTGCAGTACGCAAAGAAATGCTTCGCATTTAATACCTTTCAGAAGTGTGCCATAGATGAGCTATGGAAAAGGTCTGTGGGTTGGCATGGTTAGCGGATATTTTCTTCAGACTATCTCCCCCCCCTCCCCCCCCCCCTTGCTCCAACCTTTTTGACGGCCCTTGCGAGACTAAATGTGGTGTCTGCAGCCCGCTACATGATGTGAGTTTGAGGTCCCTGCTTTGGAGGACGTGCGTAGCGACATAGAGGTAACAGATTTGCTTTCTACTCTGAAAGGTAATTTATAGTTACATAAAACGAATAAAATCATGTTATGACTGATTCTTTCCGGTAACGGTAGTGTTGCAGATCGCACAGTATCAGATTCGAACTTACTGGTCCGCAGAAGTATTCGCTCGAACTCCCATTTATGTGAGAATCTACCTCGTACGTGGGTCACTGTGTATACCAGCATTTCACATTGCTGCATTCTTCCCTAGAGAGCTGTGTTTTGTCAAGTTACACTTGTTGTACCCTTTTCCCGATACTGTCTCCCTCTTTTTTAGGAGTGAAGCTCTTTAGGCTCGCACCATGTCCGTTGTCGCTGTCGTCGTAGCTCTCCGTCGGACCGAAACACAGGTGTTACATATACCGTACACAGAGCGCTCATAGCGCGCATATAGGTCTAAAATAGACCGTACTCTGTCCGTGCGTCTGTCTGTCCGTCCGTCCGTCCGTCCGTCCGTGCATGCATCCGTCCATCTGTCCGTCCTACCGTCCGCGCATCTGTCCGCCCGTCCTCCCGTGCGTGCGTCCATCCATTGATGGACGGACGGACAGATGGATTTCATAAACATTCTTTATATCGTTTATCATTTCGTCAATGGAGCTTCACTCCATCATCAGCATTCACATCGTGGATCGGCTGCCAATTTTTCATCAAGTTCACACTTTTGCACTTAACAAAAAAATAACTCATCATGATTACTTTAATGAAGACTTTAATTCATTGCAGTTACTCATTTCCCCAGGAAAATAAATGAGAAATTATTGAAACGTAATTTGTCGCTTAATTCAAGGTTATTTACATCCTAACCAGCAATTTGTATTTCATACTAGTACAGTAAATAAAACGCGCGACCTGGCATCGTAGTGCTGTTTCACGCCCCCAGTATCATCTCCTTATGAAAAACGAAAATTAAAGCCACTTCGCACTAGTGGTCAGAAGCAAGTGCGGAGCTGGGCGTTCTTTCGTTCTTTTTCTCTCTTCTATCTGTTTTTTTTTTCTATGTTTCCTCTGTCTTTAGATATATCTCTTTCTATCTCTATCTAATGTTTTCTCTTTCTCGCTCTTTCTATTTTACAGCGAAAGCTGTTATGAGATCACAACAAGGGCCGTTCTTGCGCCGTAGTTGTCCGCCGCCGCCGCCGCCGCCAGCCCTCTACCACTGATACGCCAGTGCTTGAAACTGCGTTGCAAACTGACCATATGCAGGCTTTATGTCGGGTAAGTAATCGTGTTAACATGTGTAATAAAGCGCTTTACAACAGTAATGTAACAACCAGCCGTCACACAATGCGAATTGCGTAGCGAGTGGGTCGTTCAATGCTCCAACCTACTACAAAAGCCTCAGGCATAATTCTTCATCGTCGTCCGCCACAGCATCAACGAAGTGCACATAATGCGTTACAAGTGTGTAGCGGGTACCGCGCTTTTCCGAAAAATGACGAATAATGGCATAGTGGACGCTTCCCCACTACACAAAAATGATGATGATTTATGGCGTAGTTTGTATCATGCAAGTGTGCTTGTAGTAGTTGACCCAAGAATGTTTAAAAAAGGCTCTAGAAAGGCCGCTCTACCGACTTTCTCTGTGACTGTGCTGCGCGTTCCGAGCAGGCCTGGCGGCATTTTTTTTTTTTGTCACGGAGTTGAGCCCCACCGTAGCAAGTTACTAGTCGTGAAATCACACCTTTTATGAATTCCCACAACACTCGCGTTATACGTAACAGGTAGAAAGGTATTATCAATTCACTTCACAGTTCGCGTGAAAGATTAAGGAAAAGTCAATGTGCCCCGTTGGCACCGGCAGCGGAAACCAGGAGCGTCCCGGAAGCGATGCTTCGAAGTCGTTGACCCGGACCTCGATGTTCTCCAAGGTGGTAATCTGGGCCCGTTGGTACTCCATGCTTGTGAACGGTAAAAGCGCACTGAAGACGAACACACAACGAAGGAACAATGTGTGAGCATGTGTGTTCATTCGTTGTGTGCTCGTCTGCAGTGCGCTTTTACTGTTCATAAACTCGATGTCCACTGAGAGTCAGGTAGCCAGGCGGTGTGTCACGAACGGTTGTCGTCGGTGCACCGCAGGACGACTGGAGTAGTGGTAGTGCCCACGGACTTGTGTCAGCAATTTAGAGCCATAGGGTCCGGGACATCAGGCACCGGCAAGAGCCTGGATTTCTCGTCCGCATGGCTTCCGCCGTTCCTTTTTAGGAGTCAAGCTCCTTAGGCTCGCACCATGTCCGTTGTCGCCGTCGTCGTAGCTCCCCGTCGAACCGAAACACAGGTGTTACACTTACCGTATATAGAGCAGTGTTGTACACGTTCCTCTACAACAGGAACGAAAGCTCGTTCCTCGTTCCTTCCGAATTTTGGTACGAGTTCCCGTTACAAGTTCCTGTAATGCGAAAGGAACGCGCTACAGTTACATTTAGAAAATTGGAACGTGTCGGTACATTAACGTTACATTTGACATTTTATATAAACATATTGTCAGATAATCCTGAATCTAAATAAAATAAACAACATAAAACTCACGTCAAGCTACACATACAATCCGAATTTGACATCGCCGAGAGCAAGTCATACGTAGGTAAAAGGAATCTAAATAAACGCTCCGAGTGGAAGTCTATAGAGACCACCGGCCACACTACAAGCATGTCTAACGGCAGCTTGCGTGCTCATCAATTTCAAGTCCAACACATGTGGCACTTTCCAAGTCGGTCTTCAAAGGTGCAGTCAAGTTACTGCACTTCAAATATTCAAATAGACATCTTCACCCATGCCCCAATATAACTAAATTTCTTGCGCAGGAAACCGCATCGAAAGGGACAATACTTGAGGCGTTTAACAAGTGCTGAATAAATATTTCAGTGTGAGTAGAAAATAATGTCCAGGATACACATTTGCAACTTAGTGAAGTCTCCTGTTCGAAGTCGGGCAACATATTTCTGAGTACTTCTCTCTCTGTTTTTCTGTCTTCTTCTCTCTTTCTTCTCTATCTTTCTCTCTAATTTTCTTTTTCTCTTTCTGTACACATCTTTCTTTCTCTCTCCCTCTCTCTGTAGTCGTTCTCTCACCTTCTTTCTTTCTCTCTCTTTCTTCCTTTCCTTCAATTTCTGTCTTACTCACTCTATCTGTCTCTTTCTACACTCGTTCGCCCCCCTCCTCTTTTCCCTCCCCCCTCAACCTCAATACCCTTTCTCAACTCCTTGCTATACTATACAATACAAAGCTATGCTATCTCTGTTGGCGTGCGCGCATGTTGCAGAGAAACGCATAGCCAATAATTTCCTCAACATCCCACTTCATTAGGATGGTCAGTCATCTAAGAGATACATACGAGCAAATGGAAAGTAAGCCAGAATGGTATTTGAATTATGTAAGGTGCTTATACATCCTTACCGCCGTTGTAGTGTATGATTGGAAAATGCCGTTACTTTCTTATTAGCTCTAGGGATGAATGCTGATTCTTTAGTGCTATGTGTTCGTCGTTGGGCCATGATGCGAGCAGAATGAACATATCAGTTCTTTGTTTGTATTCAATTCCTTCAAAGTGTCATGCCTATGATAAATAAATACCATGAAAGAAAAACCGGCAGATTCCACCCACTGTGGCAGTCTATGTAATGCGAAGCATCCAGCAAGGATCAAATCATGCTGTACATAATATGAATGTCATGATTGACATGTTAGGAGCTGTACTTTATGTTCGTCATAAAGTCACGTCGCGCACTACCAATTTTGGTGTATATCAAGCTAGCGAACTGGATTTAAGCTCACAATGAGCGTGGCCTGTAAATGGTCTTGCAGACATGCATGCCAAGATTTTCATGTTACCACCTGCCCATTATGTTCGTTATACAGTCACGTCCCGCAATACCAGTTTTGGTGTATATCAAGCCAGCGAAACGGCCGCGAGCGCGCCATGAGCGTGGCGTGCAAGTCATGTCACTCATGATATTTCATGATTTCCATATTACCACTTGTCATCTATGCTCCTCATACAGTCACGTCACTCAATACCAAATTTAGTGTATATCAAGCTAGCGAAACGGCCGCGAGCGCACCATGAGCGTGGCATCCAAGTCATGTTGCACATGACATGTCCTGATTTCCACATTACCACTTGTCATTTATGCTCGTCATACAGTCACGTCACGCAATACCAAATTTGGTGTATATCAAGCCAGCGAAACGGCCGCGAGCGCGCCATGAGCGTGGCGTGCAAGTCATGTCACTCATAATATTTCATGATTTTGCATATTACCACTTGTCATTTATGTTCCTCATACAGTCACGTCACGCAATACCAAATTTGGTGTATATCAAGCCAGGGAAACGGCCGCGAGCGCGCCATGAGCGTGGCGTGCAAGTCATGTCACTCATGATATTTCATGATTTCCATATTACCACTTGTCATTTATGCTCCTCATACAGTCACGTCACGCAATACCAAATTTGGTGTATATCAAGCTAGCGAAACGGCCGTGAGCTTGCCATGAGCGTGGCATGCAAGTCATGTTGCACATGACATATCATGATTTCCATATTACCACTTGACATTTATGTTCGTCATACAGTCACGTCGCGTAATACCAAATTTGGTGTATATCAAGCTAGCTGTTAATGAGCAGCTTAGACAGTATGGTTATCATTGTGATATTTTCGACGGCCTGTCGGACCAGAAGGGTGTCATAGTTTGATTTTAATTTAGCGATAGTACCTAAGCTTCTTTTACATCAGACTGTTTTAAACTTTGAGCGTGCTAATGATAACTCCATAGTCGAGATGCTTGCATCCTCTTTTGATGAGTTTTTGAGCAGTGCCAGCCATTACCATGTCGCTGTAGTAGTGAACCATTTGAATAAAACCATTAATCAATGTATTACCGATTACATTCCAACTAGATGTACAAAGCGTAATCCCAAGCATCCTTGGTACACCCGCGAAATTACACACTTGATTCGTCGTATCAGGCGTCTCTGCAAACAATCTAAGGCTGTCAATCCAATGAAATATTCTATGTTAGCTGCACTAAAAAGAAGTTTAAAATCTGCTATGTCGAGTGCGAAAAGTTTCTATTTTAATAATACCTTGTCGTCGTTCATAAGAGATAAAGCATCAATGTTCTGGAAAGCCATCAGTCCACCAGGTCAGAGCTGTCGTTCCTCATTATGTCTGATAAACCATGCGCTGATAATCTTAGTATTACTGAAGCATTTAATCACTACTTTTAATTGGTGTTCATTCGTGATGATGGACTCACCCCTCCCCCCCCCCCCCCCATTTCACCCTAATTCTTCGCCACCTCCTTTTCCTAGCATGCTAATCACTTCTGCTGGCTTATGTAACCTCACACTCAAAATTGATACAATGAAAAGTATTGGGCCAAATAATATACCTGATATGTTTTTGAGACGTTATTCTGAATGGACATCTGGGTATTTATCAGTCATTTTTTCAAAGTCTGTTGAGTCATCTACTGTTCCATTTCTCTGGAAGTGTGCCAAGGTTGTTCCCCTACATAAGGATGACAATAAAGAGGTGGTGAATAACAATAGGCCAATTTCGTTAATATAAACATCTTGTAAATTATTGGAGCACATCATCCATAAATATATCATAGAGTACTTGCCGGAACACAATATTCTCTCGCAAGCTCAATATGGCTTCCGTTCTGGCTTTTCGACGGTAACACAATTACTAGAGTTCTCCCATGATATCGCATCCACACTTAATGTTAGAGGACAGCTTGATGCCATTTTCATTGACTACAGCAAGGCTTTCGATACAGAGTGTCATAAATCATAATAAACTTCTCACTAAACTCAGGGCAATAATTCATGACCCTAAACTTATAGCCTGGATACAAGACTACCTAAGCACAAGAACCCAATATGTTGCATTTAACCATGTTCACTCACCTCAGGTCAGTGTTACATCCGGCGTACCACAGGGACCGTATTGGGCACAACTCTTCATCATCTATATAAATGACGTCGTTAAGGTAACTGCTGGGACTTCTGTTAAATTACGACTGTATGCCAATAATTGCGTCATTTATTCTGCTGTCGCTAACCCTCAAAATCAGTAGGAGTTGAATGATGTTTTTGTCCGTTTTTGTGATTGGAGTAAAACGTGGCAGATGAGACTGAATTTGACGCAAACAATCTCAATGACTTTTCCAAATAAAAAACAACCGTTAATATTTACATACTTTAATCAGGACCACAAGCTCGCAAGTATAGACACATTCAAATATCTTGGTGTTAATTTCTTCCCTGATCTGAAGTGGCACGCTGACATTAAGCACATAACGAATAAGGCGCTAAAGAACGGACTTACACAGATCTGTCGCGCGCTGCAATTGCATTCTCTCTTCTCTCGCCCCGACGAAAGCGCTGGAAGCTAAGCAGGAAGGGATGGCAGGGGGGAAAGAAAATACGTCACGCGCGCCTCATGACCTTGAGCACTTTTTCTCCTTTTTTTTCTTCGAATACGCGGCTTTTCAGTGCAATCGCGCGCCCACGCGTGGACAAGTCGCGGCCTCCCGCGGCGGCCCCAGTAACGACCGAGCACGCCATGCTCAAATCAACCAATGGCTGATACAATGGCTGTGACGAGTCATTTTTGAGCTTGTAGCGTCATTTGTCGAGAGAAGAGAAGGCTATTTTAACTCGATAGCGTTAAAGAGCTCGTTTCGCAGAAATTCCGGCGTCGGCGTCGGCGTCGGCGTTGGCGTCGTTGTCGGCGGCGGCGTCGTTGGTTCTGAGCGAAAAATCATCATCTTGTCCGTGACCGAAAAATCGAGAAAGATGCAAATAAAATAAATAATAAAAATTTCCGGGTACGAAGGAGGATCGAACCCGGGTCGTCTGCGTGGCAAGCAGGTGTTCTACCACGCAGCCACGCTTCTGCTTGTGATTACATAAAAAATAACTTCCTCTGCTTGGAATTGCAGTGAATATAACTTTCATGCTTTGCAAACACGCGTGTCCTGTATACAGGCGTCACAATACAACATGTAATATCACAGTAATATTGCGTGGTACAAGCGTGCACAACCATCGGGTGTCAGAAGATGTGAATATCATAACGACATTGTGGTTCAAAGTCGTTTACCCATTACAAAAGGCTGACACGTTACTGCGCGTATTCCCTTAATACCACGTAGTGGGTGCATACCAACTTCGAAAACATTTCCCGCATTTACCGCGCATAATTGCTCGTGGTTTAAGGCATGCTACGCATTACATAGTGTGCACTAAGGGATTGAAGTACGAACTAGGGACAGGATATCGCTATCGCGTTCAACTCTTAACGGCGAAGCTTAAGGGTCCCCCCAATTTTTTAGCTCCCTTTGAGAATTTATTGTGAATTCCAGGCCGCTTGCTGCGCTATAATATTTGGCTCGCGTGTTCTTGGGAGCCTCGACTACCGATTGACAGTGTTTTCTGACCATGCTAAAAAGTGTTGCAGGGCCCCTTTTAGAGAAACCTCAGAGATGCAACAAAAGAATGTGAACTGGTGGCATACAGATCCCTCATAAGGCCTCTACTTGAGCGCACGTCCATCGTGTGGTCACCGCATCATGCCAGAGATATAAATATGCTAGAGTCTATGTAGAAGAAAGCCGTTAGATTCATATGTAATCGTTATGATCGCCATTCTTCGCCAACATTACACGCTAACGAGCTACTGTAAAAACATTTGGCCCACAGGTGTACTTGTGACCGTCTTGTCCTGCTGCATGAAATTGATCACAGGAAAACATTTATCGATGCACCTCTTGCTAACCCTTCATCCCGAGTCAGCAGAAGTCACCACCTTAACGTATAGTTCCTTTGAAATCATCCATTGATTGCTTTAAGATTTCCTTTTTCCCTCATACTATCGACATTAGGAATTGTCTCGACGGCCCCCTGAGCGAGTTGTCCAGTGATGAATTGTGGAACAATTGCCAAGCTTCGTTCACTGATGAACTGTGTATGCTTTCCTGACCTAGTTCTCTTTTTTTTTCTTTTTCAATATATAAACTATTTTTTTTTCGTATTGTAATATTAGTGTATGTATATACTCACTCCTGCAATATCTTGCTATGCGAGATGGCAGTATATGGAAATAAATAAATAAATAAATAATATGACAACATCTAACCCTTTACCTGCCTGTTAAAGGAAATTTTTGCGTTAGATCGAAAACTCCGTAAACTTGGGTTTCGTCAGATCCGGTTTAAACTGTATATCACGTAAACTTAATCGAAGAGATGCACTTTTCTCTGATGAAGTCAGCACATGCGCTGTAATGAGCACAGTCGGTAAATGTGTAGTGTGGTCAAATTAGTGAAGCTGATGTGATGCATGAATATTATTTTCACATCTGTTGAGTGTGCAGCCCATCTTGTATAATATACAATGAATGCAGAGCCAGTGAATAGCAGGTGAATGACCCGAGGCAAGAAAAAACAAAAAAGCAGTACTGTAGCAATAAGTGAGCACGTGAGGCGCTACTATGGCCCAAATTTCAACTACTGCGGCAGCAGTAGTGCAGATTCACTCGTTTCATCGAGTGTGTCACATCTGTGGCCCACTATACTGCAGGAAGTAAAGAACAAAGAACATTCACCACTTGTGTAGCCCAACCGCGCGCTGCGGTAGTACCCGGAAAAAAGAGGTTGCCGGAGCGAATCGAACATCGCTTGATCCAAAAAGCAGGTCGTAACAGATTACGGCATTTATCTCAGCAGCAGGAGTTGTGGGTCACAGCTACATTCTGTATGTGGAACCGATAAGGACGATTCAATGTTGGATTTTAAATGCGAAGCATTTCTTTGCGTACTGCAGGCACTTTTAGCGTTTCTATCTACGTATCTATCTATCTATCTATCTATCTATCTAGCCGCCTACGTCTGGGTGATCTCGTGATTACCCCTTTAACTTGGGGTAGACCAAAATTAGTATGTGAGAATAAGATGGTTCGACGAATATGACTCGCTGGTCGTGACATGAATAAGGACAATCCCGTCGCGTACATCGTCAAACTCTTTCGGGCAAACCCTGTGGCACATACCCCGGGGCGGGTATGTGCCACAGGTATGCGGGTATGTGCCACAGGTGATTGACAGTTTAGACTACCCAGGAACGGCGAGACAAACATTGGTAATTTTAACGCCAGAGCGTTAAAAAGCTGACGTCATCAGCAGCGTTGACCGGACGAATGCAAATAATAAATGTCAGGGTCCCAACAGGAATCGAACCCAAGCATTCTGCGTGGCAATCAAGCATTCTACCACAGAGCCACGCCAGGTCTTGGAACTGCTTTTCGAATAGACCCTAATGTTCGTGAAACGTCAATTGTCGTTGCAGTGCTGGCTATCCAATTTTATAAACATTACATATGTACTCCGATGATACAGCCGTCACGCCGGGTTAACATCAATTATAGTAAAGCGCCATCCACTGAAGTTGATATATGTTGCAGTGTCCAGGGCTACCATCCTCGCGAGCACAAGCGCTATATATCAGTTTGCCGCTTCTGGTGTTGCTACTGCCCATGTTACTGTTGGCATCGTTACGCAACTGCAAACAACTTGTTATACAAAATACATGCGACTGTTGAACATCAATTATGTCTGCGCGTACAACATTTGTACATATCTTTAGCGTAATTTCGTAACGTTTCGCTCAATACAACATTACAACACAGTCACCTTCCCTCCGCATGCTTCGCATAACATCGATTTCCAAGGTACGTGGAATCTGCCGAATTTTTTTTTTTTACTAAGAAAATCAGAATCCGCCGTGTTCGTCCATTGTTAACTCATAATGCGAAGGACAGCAGCAATTGCACCAAATAGGCGCATTCGTTGACGAGATAACGCCTTTACTCCCTCATACTCGTAGCCAACTGCGATTATACTCTGAGCGAGCACAAATAACCCTAGTGAATATGAGTGAGTTAAAATGAGGCCAAGTGACAGCGAGATTTGGTACGAGAAGTCGATAGAAGCCGAAAAGGCGTCACTGTCCCTGTGGCGCCATTCCTAATCATAGTCTCACTAAATCTGATGTGTCTTTAGTGCCTCTTTGCGAGCCCGTATGACAGCTTATACCAACAGAGTCCGCAAAACTTGATATGGAGCGGTATGTTGTTTGTCCCGAGTGAGCCCAACTCCACGAACAGGGCATATTCGGAACTTTGCAACTATGCGAATACACGTACATAAGTTCATTGGGTTATTTAAATCATGCTCACAAAATTAACATAAGAGGTGGAAATTGTCGATGCGTAAGTTTTCAAGTGCCCTCTTGTAAATTTAAGCTTCACGCTGCCTCAAACTGCCTACACCCATGCTGTCGAAGAGTCTTTAATGTATGGCCATGTACACTTACTTGCTTTAATTCGCATGTCCTGCGAATACTCCGCTGGTCCAGTTGGCAGTCTGACGACGTTAGCACTACGCCCGAATACTGGGCAATTCGATCCGCATAGCCGTCTTTTGTTTGAAGTAGGCACACGCTGAAAACACGCCGTCTCACAATGACGAGTTCCACAGGGCCTACTCCGAGGTCAGCGGCACAACTTCGCTACAACCGGCAGCAGCATTTGCCTGTCCACTTTGACCGTGACTTTGGCCAATGGAAAGGTCGCCCTAATCTGGTCACTCGATATTACAAAGTGACTACCTATACGACGCGGTTTTTCCTCGCGGCACTTTTTCACGAACACGTGCGATTTCGTCCCTGAGCGCGAACGGGACTCCGTGTACGCGAGGTTGCACACGCACACGCCTTGACGCGCTCTGTTCTGCAGGCCATGAAGACTGTTTTACAAATTTGCCTCGCGGGGCTTGAGTGCTGGCATGAGATTTGTGCACGCTTTGGTTGTTTGATTGGGGAGAGAAGCGATTACGGCAAGAATGGACAAGGACGATGGCGCGATCGAGTAATTCTCGTTGTCCCTATCATCTAGTGATTGCTATCATCTAAGGAAAGGTCGGGGAACAGCTCTCTGCGAGTAATTGCTAATGCAATGATTTGGTCAACGCTGAAGTGTGCATGTGGAAGGCGACCGAGGTCTCCTACTTATTCAATGCACACCATCATTGATACAGTTAAGAGATTTTTAGGAGTAAAGACGACTATAGCTTTTGCTGCTCAAACTTAAGAGAAAGCGATAGTGTTAGTATTTCATTTTTAGCCACCCTTTACATTCAACCACCTGCAGTGGTGACGGACGCTCCGTAATTTAGCATCTGGCCATGTGTTTCACTTTATTTATTCGTCTAATTGCCGCTGGTCCATTAAAGCACCAAGACGTTCTTGCATAATTAAGCTTATACACGCATTTTGAAGTGCGGAGCACTTCAGGGCCCCGGCTTGTCGTCCATCCACACACCTCACGTGGCATGATCACGCTCGCAGTAAAACGCTCAATGCAGGTCATAAAAAGGCTAGCAATGCTTAAAACAGGGTTCAAACGAACGAACAAGGCCTAAATTACCATAATGAACAGAAGTAATCCATAAGTAGTCCAAAAAATGAACTAAAATCACTAAAAACGTTTCAGCAATCCGTGGCGGACTCCGGGGCCGGCAAGCGAGGGCGCCACCACCTTGCCGAGCGAGCGAATGCCCCTCCCCTTACGCTTCGTCGGCGCGGCGTTCCTGCTACATCTGATGGGGAAACAACTTGACGGAACTCGCTGCAGAGGACGCGTATCTCAACTGTCGTAACAAGCAGGAAGACGATAAAGAGAGTAGAGCACATGTCGCACACAGAGTTTGCGAATCTCCCTAACAAGCTTCTACTCGTGCCGGGAAAACCCTACAAGCTTACGTCAAACATCAGCGTCATCGACACTTTGGTAAACGGAACAGTAGGAACTCCATGAACGGGAATCGCTGGGTGCTCGTGCTGCTGGTGCTACGCACTTCCTCAGGTTTCACAGCAGTGGAGCTGCCGTGCGTTTTTTTTAATTGTTGTTCCTCAACGTTAAGGCTCTCAGCATCACGCAGCACATAAGAGGTTCACGTTTAGAATTTTTTCCTTTTTCAAAGTACAAAGGTAGCCATGAGACGGCCTACATATTTTTACAACGGATGCACAAGATCTTTCGTACAGTATGTGTATATACATATATATATATATATATATATATATATATATATATATATATATATATATATATATATATATATATATATATATATATATCCTGGACGAAATATATACAGTAAAAGCTCGGTAATTCGAACTCCAAGAGGACTTAACGGCATTAAAAGTCGGTCTCTCTTTGCCATAAAAAGATTGCACAGCAAAGGAGCTAAGCATGAGCCCATACAGATTCCAATAGAAGACCCATGCATGCTACGTGGATCCAAGGAAGTGATCGCCTTCATCAAGGAAAGTGAGCCAATTATGTGTTTTTTTATTGACATTGGATATATTTTACAATATACCGCAACCGGCAGCTATCCAAGCCATTGAAGAGTGCATAGAGTCGTTTGGTGAAAGGGATTTCGTAAAACAATGTGGAACCAGTGCGCGCGGTTTTATTGAACTTCTAAAACTCTACCTGTAATCGCTGTTTGTTGAATACGAAGGTGGTGTGTACGCGCAGCGAGACGGAATCTGTATAGGCTCATGCTTAGCTCTTTTGCTGTGCAATCTTTTTATGGCAAAGGGAGACCGACTTTTATGCCGTTTTTGAATGAGATGCATGTAAAAGCTTGCTTTAGATACGTGGATGACTTCCTGCTTTGCGTAGCATACAAAAGAGCTGATTCTGTTAACGTGGAAAAAATCTTGCATAAGTTCACACAGGTTTTTCCTGGGCTAGAATTCACGTTTGAATTGTCAACTGAGGCTTCTTTAAAGTTTCTAGACGTTCAGATTTTTCTAAATTATGATCATACATGTTGGATGTATTTAACAAAAGGAACAAAGGCCATCATGAGATACAGTTCTGCGCATTCAAAGTTAATCAAAAGGGGAGTAGCATTTTCTTGTCTAAAGCAAAGTGTGCAGAAATCCTGTCCTCATAAAATAGCGCAGAGCGTCAACATACAGGTGGAAAGGCTGAAGTGCAGTGAATTTCCTGATTGTGTGATTGCATCGGTGGCTGAAAAGCTGTTAAAGACAATTAACGGAAAAAATAATAGTAAAAGTGACGAATCCGCTACCGAAAAATCAAGACCAATAGTTCTGCCATATATCCACACAGTTTCACACAAGCTAAAAAAGATTGCAAATGCACAAAACGTTGAACTGGTTTTCTCGGCTCCGGAAAAACTTATTGGAATGTGTCGAAGGGTAAACGGCTGCAAGGAAAGAAGCCAGAGTAACCATTGCGGCATCAACCATGTTAGAAAATTTGTGGCTTGCAATAAGGAAGTAGTTTACGACATTCCCTTGACATGTGGTAGGAGATACGTCGGACAGACGGAAAGATGTTTAAATACAAGATTAAGAGAGCATCGAAATAACTGTCAACTAATCACGCATCCGGGAAATTTAGCAACACATGTCTCGCAGTGTAAATGTGAGCTGCTTTTTGAGAAAGCCATAATCTTGTCGCAGGTTCGCGATAAAATGGAACGAGTAATAATCGACTCTTATATGATGACACAGGCACATGCCGACGAATGTATCAGCGCACCATCCATTAATCTTTCATCAAAAGAAATTCACTTCATTGGAACAAATTAATTTTTGTTATGCGCATGCCCATTTGAATATTTTTATCTTGCATCGGGTTTTTGCGATGCCTTCCTATGTGTATATATACGAGGAAAATGTGTGGAAATAAAACAGTTGTTAGTCTGCGCTCTGTGTTTGTGGTTTATTCAGTCCGTCCTCGTACGATAAAAATGCACCCACCTCCCCGAAGGGAATCGTGAGGAAATGCGAATGCATTTCTTGCGCCGACACCGACTTCTGCCATCGCCTTGAGAGGCGCCCAGCCAGCGAACCGTCGAGAGTGAGGCGCGAGCGGACGGGAGAGTGAGGCGCAGGGAGGAGAGAGAGCGAAAGGCGAGAGAAGGAGCGGCGAAGCACTGCACCTACCCTCTGCTACACTCTCTCGCACCACATGTTCCGGTTGCTAGGGGCGAGGATAAGCACGCGCGCCCGCAGCTGTTGCTATGGGAGAGGGAGTGAGAGCGGAGAGATAACACCTGCCGGCGCGCGGACAGCTCCTCAACCTATCCTCCTCCTCCTCCTCCGCGGACGCCGCCGGACAACGCCGCCTGACATAGCCCGACTAAGAAATGCATTCTCATTTAAAAGCACAATTATCCAAGATGCAACACCAACTAGCCCATGTAGCTGCTCTTATAGCGTTTTTACAGAACGCACATTCTCTTTCTGCCATCTATGAAAACGATCGTGACAGCACCCTCGCCCGCGAAAAGCAAGAGAGAGAGAGATAAAGAGAAGAGGAAGGCAGGGAGGTTAACCAGAAGGTAGTATCTGGTATGCTACCCTGCACTGGGGTTGGGGAATAGGGGGGTTCAAAGAGAGAGAGAGAAAAAAATTCCCCATCTCCCGCTAAAGGGAACCATGTGTGGATGCAAATCAGCGGGGAGATAATTAGCTTGAGCGGGAGGAACGTCGCCGCTCTCATTTCACGGCAGCGGTCCGGGCGCTCATCGCGGCGCTGCACAGGAGAGAGAATGAGGCGCGCGCGCTCCGTCATTTTCATACCGCCCAACTACTGTGGCGCCCCCCAGCGGAGTATGCAGCTGTCACACCACCTGTCGTGCGCGCCGCTCCGTAGAGAATTCCTAGAGGAAAGGACGGAGGGACCGTAGGAGAGGACGTGCATGCGCTGTGGGGGGTGTGGGACGCGCGAGCCGCTCCGTAGAGTAGAGGATTCTTAGACGAGAGAGGGGGAGAGGACGCGCATGTGTTGTGAGGATGTGGGACGCGGGCGCCGCTCCGTAGAGTAGAGGATTCCTAGAAGACAGAAAGGGGGTGAGCGTAGGAGAGAGAGGGAGAGGGGACGTGCATGCGCTGTGGGACGCGGGAGCAGCTCCGTAGAGTGGAGGATTCCTAGAGGAGAGAGGGGGGAGAGGACGCGGATGCGCTGTGGGACGCGGGCGCCGCACCGTAGAGTAGATGATTCCTAGAGTAGAGGAAGGGGGGTGAGCGTAGGAGAGGGGACGCGCCGTGGAATAGAAGATTCCTAGAGGAGAGAAAGGGGGTGAGTGTAGGAGAGAGAGGGGGGAGGGGACGCGCATGCGCTGTGGTGGTGTGGGACGCGGGAAGGACGGACGGACTAAGCCCCCCTCCAAACACATGCAAGCAAGATCAAGGAATGGGGTCAACCTGGACGACAGACACCACCTGCCTAGCCATTGCTAAGCAGCCTCTATGTGCTCTCGGCCATGACTCAAGGAATGGGGTCAACCTGGGCGACAGACACCACCTGCCTAGCCATTACTAAGCAGCCTCTCTGTGCTCTCGGCCATGACTCTGATGATTGTAGTAGGGTTGACGGCCTTCATATTACTACAGTGTTCTAGTTCGTATAATGGGTGCTTCCCTACTTCATGAAAGTGGCCGGACGCGGGACGCGGGACGTGGGACGGGGGGACGCGGGACGGACAGAGCCCCGAGCATAAGATGCTCCGCATCTAAAAAAATTACCCATCTCCCGCTAAAGGGAACCAGGTGTGGATGCGAAGCAGCGGGTAGATAATTAGCTTGAGGGGGAGGAACGTCGCCGCTCTCATTTCACGGCAGCGGTCCGGGCGCTCATCGCGGCGCTGCACAGGAGAGAGAATGAGGCGCGCACGCTACGTCATTTTCATACCGCGGAACTACCGTGGCGCCCCCCAGCGGAGTATGCAGCTGTCGTGCGAGCCGCTCCGTAGAGGATTCATAGAGGATCGGACGGTGGGACCGTAGGAGAAGAGAGAGAGGGGACGCGGCAGCCGCTCCGTAGAGTAGAGGATTCCTAGAGGAGAGAGGACGGGCATGCGCTGTGGGACGCGGGCGCCGCTCCGTAGAGTAGATGATTCCTAGAGTAGAGAAAGGGAGTAAGCGTAGGAGAGGATAGGGGAGGGGACGCGGGGGCCGTTCCGTAGAGTAGAGGATTCCTAGAGGAGAGAAAGGGGGTGAGCGTAGGAGAGGGAGGGGACGCGCATGTGCTGTGGTGGTGTGGGACGCGGGAAGGAGGGACGGACTCACATGCAAGCAAGATCAAGGAATGGGGTCAACCTGGGCGACAGACACCACCTGCCTAGCCATTGCTAAGCAGCCTCTCTGTGCTCTCGGCCATGACTCTGATGACTGTAGTAGTGGTTGACGGCCTTCATATTACTACAGTGTTCTGATTCGCATAATGGGTGCTTCCCTACTTCATGAAAGTGGCCGGACGCGGGACGCGGGACGGGGGGACGCGGGACGCGGGAGGGACGGACAAAGCCCCGAGCATAAGATGCTTCGCATCTAAAAATCGCAGCCGCACACACCCAGAAACACGAGAACGTTCCGCTTAGATTCGTTCTGATAGGCCAGTAGATCGCAGGAAGCCTAATAGTGCTTGTAAGGCCTTCGTCTGCGATGTTACGTCTGAACGATGACGTAATAGTCTTTTTCAGATAGGGGCTGGTCGTCGATCTTGTTGAAGGCCTGACAAAGAGCTTGTCTCTGTGTGGCATATTCCGGACAGCCACACAGAACATGTCGAATTGTTTCTTCGTCGCCGCAATGCTCACAGGCGGCGGTGTCGGTCATCCCTATACGGAGCGCATACGCCTGGGTAAACGCGACGCCGAGCCATAATCTACACAGGACGGTAGCGTCACCTCGGCGAAGCTTTGGTGGAATTCTAAGGCTTAACGTGGGATCGAGGGAGTGCAATCGTGCATGCATGAAATGTGGCTCTTTCCAATTTGATGTGGTGCAATGGCGAGCGAGCATACGGAGCTTCCGAGCGGCCCGTTCATTACCGATGATGCCACAGTGACTAGGTAGCCACTGAAATGCAATGTGGTGTCCCTTCTCGGTTAGATGGTGTAACATCTCTGCAGTCTCAAATGTCAACTGTTCGTGTGGACCGCGGCGTAAAGGCGACAGTATAGATTGCAGTGCCGCCTTGGAGTCGCAGAAAATCGTCCACCTTTTTCTCATTTGGTCATTAATGAAAAGCAGCGCGGCGCGAAGCGCTGTGAGCTCTGCTGCCGTCGAAGTTGTCGGGTGAGCCGTGCTGAACTTGATAGCGGTGGCGATCGTTGGAACCACGACCGCCGCTGTTGAGCTGCTTGATAGAACGGAGCCGTCGGTGTAGATGTGAGTCGAGTCTTGATATTTCTCGTACAACAGAAATAACGCAAGCTGTTTAAGAGCTGGTGCTGACAGATCTTGTTTTTTCCGGACGCCTGGTATTATCAGGTTGACGATTGGCTGTTTGAGGCACCATTGAGGAACCGAGGGTCTCGCTGCAGACGTGAAGCCAGTTGGTAGTGCCTCGCCATGTGCGATCACTGTTCGGCAAAAGGAGGCGCGAGGTCGCTCCGCTGGTAGAGAGGCTAGGTGGTGGTGCGGAGTCCGGGCAAGATGCCTTATGTGCGTCCTCAGCGCTTCAACCTCAATATGAGTCCTTACGAGGTTGTCCTTAGCGATGGCTATTGTCGCCACTGTTGAGGCACTCTTAGGCAGGCCTAAACAAATTCGGAGGGTCTGGGCTTGAACACTTTGTAGCATTCGTCGACTTGTCTTGTTTACGTTAGTTAACGCAAGGCAAAGTGTAGCGCAGGAAACCAAGAAAAAGCACCCTGTACAGTTGTCACATGGCACTGGGCGACATTCCCCAATTTTTTCCAGCTAAAAACTTGAAGAGGTGACAAATGCCGGCCAACCGCTTTTTGAGGTACGAGACGTGAGGACTCCATGATATGTCTCTGTCTATTATGACGCCCAGAAACCTGTGTGATCGACAATACCAGTTATTTTATTTGGCGACTTCAACTTCCCCGGGAAAAAAATCGTGTGATGTAGCACTAATTACATCAGAACACAACGCTGAAAGTGACTTCTCAAACCCTTGTCTAACACTTGGGCTATCTCAACTCATCTCTAAACCGACGCGACAAACAGAACACTCATCCAACATTCTATATAGACCTTTTGCTGACTTCTCACCTAGATAATTTTAGTACAGTGTCACATTTATCTGCCACTAGTGATCACTATGTTCTTCACACATCCCTTCAATCCTATCTACATAATTCCCTACTTTGACCATTGATTGATGCGCTGTAGTTTGTCATGGGCTTGCGCGTAAATGCCAGGAGAGCACACTTTCCGGTAGAAATTTCCAGCCCTCGATCACGGAGGTACAGAGCAGTTTGAGTGGCAGCTCTCTGGATTCTCGCTCGTAACTTCAGGCGAGTTACTACAGATGCCCAGACGCATGCAGATATCGTCTGCGTATGTTGACAGGCAAACACTGCTTGGCAGGTGTGCATGGAGAGCAATCAGCTTAAGATTGAATAGCACAGGGCTCAGCACACCACCCTGGGGAGCGCCACGATAACTGTAATGTAGGGAGGTGTGCCCATCCTCCGTGGTCACAAAAAAGGATCGCATGCAGAGATAGCTGCGTACCCATTTAAACATTCGACCACCCACCCCGACGTCTTCCAGAGCGGAAAGGACGGCTTCATGAGTAACGTTGTCATGGGCCGATCAGCAACGCCGACAACGAGCTGCTATTCCGGAGGCGAGACCGCGGCATGCGGCGGCTCAACGTCTACGCCAGGGGTCTCAAACACGCGGCCCGCGGGCCGCATGCGGCCCGCGAGGCTCTTGCTTGCGGCCCGCGGCCCGCACATGACTGAGTTCACCCCATATTTTTTTAAAACTTTCTTATTTAGTATGTTCGTGAGCTACACATACCTGACTGGTTTAAAGCATTGACTCCGTGAGGTATCCCATATGTTCACGTTGTTTTGAAAGATAACCGCGAAACAAAAATTATGTTTCACAATCAGCGCACCGATTTCAATAATTTCGATGGAGATCAGTATCGACATGTTGTCGGAATTCTGGCACCAAATATCCTTCGTAAATGACCTTTATAGGAGATGTGGGAAAGTTTTCGTTTTTCTTTTGCAAATGGCGGCGCTTGCTGGCAAAATGGGCACCCCCCCTCCCCCCACCATTCTAACCTTCTTCGCCACCCCGGCCCTTTCGGGGAGTAAATTGCGTGACTACGGCCCGCTGGTTGAGGTGAGTTTGAGACCCCTGGTCTACGCAGACAGCAAGCTACCCCGGGGGGCGAGAGCTCGGGAAGCAGCGGCAGAACGGCAACGCCGACAACAAGCTGCTACTCCGAAGTTGAGGGCGCGGAAAGCGGCGGCTCAACCAAAAAAACACACAACATGTACTGCACACACGCGTTGTCACTCATTTACATGCGTGAGTGGACAATGTCACGAGTTATTTACGATAAGAACGATCCCCAGTGCTTCGCCCACTCGTCATGATTCACTTCATGGAGATGCGTTGATTTTTTTGTACTTTGCGTCTACTCCCCCCGTTCTAATTGGAGTGTGTTAACGCCCACCTGATACCGATGAGTCTTTCACAAATCATTTCCATGATGCTATTCATCCCCTCACAACAGCATTTCCGAACACCCCAGTTATTTTATTTGGCGACTTCAACTTCCCCGGGAAAAAAATCGTGTGATGTAGCACTAATTACATCAGAACACAACGCTGAAAGTGACTTCTCAAACCCTTGTCTAACACTTGGGCTATCTCAACTCATCTCTAAACCGACGCGACAAACAGAACACTCATCCAACATTCTATATAGACCTTTTGCTGACTTCTCACCTAGATAATTTTAGTACAGTGTCACATTTATCTGCCACTAGTGATCACTATGTTCTTCACACATCCCTTCAATCCTATCTACATAATTCCCTAAAAATTGAGAGAACAATAACATTATACGATAGGGGCAACTGCGCGGCTATAAATGATGAACTACCAGGCTTCTGTGAATCCTTTCAAGCGATTTTTTCTTGAGCCCTGTCGAAACTGGCACCTATTGAAAATCAAACTGCAGCACCTGATAAGAACTTACATTCCCACTGTTACCTTAACCACACCGTCAACATCCCCATGGTTCAACGCCTCACTAAAGCGACTTGAAAATAAAAAAGAAGCGCCTTTTCGATCCGCTGAGCTTTCAGACACTCAATGCGCATGGGATAAATACAAGGCAACCGAAAAGCTTTTTGATTCTCTTGCAGCTAAAGCCAAACGTTCTCTCTACTCTTTTACTGTAGCTGATATGCTTCGAAAAAATACTAAACAATTTCGTAAAGTAATTAACCCATCATTCACGACCACTTCATCGAACATAACACTACGAGACGAACATAATGTTTTAATCCCTGAGCACTATGCCGCGCATGAATCCTTCTGTTCTGTATTCACCATAGAACCTGACGATGACCTTCCCAATGCCCTTTCTGTACGCCACCCGATTATGTCGAAAATCATATTTGATGCCAGCGCTATTGCAAATATAATCGACTCATTAAAGGTGACTTCGTCAATGGGTATAGATGGGATTAACGCCAAAATATTGAAGAACAATGACATTGTAACAAGTGTTACTTTTGACCAATACTTTTCAGCATTCGTTCTCATCAGGAGGGGCGCAACAAGACTGGGAGGTAGGCAAGGTCATTCCAATCCTAGGGAAAGGTAATTCGTATTCACCCAAAAACTATCATGTCATTTCGCTCACAATTGTATGCTTTAAAATAATAGAACACGTAATCTATTCATCACGTATTTAACTTCCTCTTACCTCTTAATTTCTTTAATAAAACCCGACATGGTTTTCAGAAAGCTGTTTCTTGCGACACGCAACTAGCTCTGTTTATTAATGGCATTAGCTCTAGCATTGATGTAAATATACCGGTAGGCGCAGTTTTCTTGTTTTTTTTTTGTTTTTTTTTTGGATTTCGAGAAAGCATTTGACAAAGTTCCTCATAAAGCCTTGTTTTAAAACTTTTCAATCTTAACCTTGACCCGTTAGTTTTCGATTGGATTTGTGACTTTTTAACTAACCGCCAGCAGTGCGTTTACGCCAATATTCTTTCTTCTTTACGCCCCGTTATTTCAGGCGTGCCTCAGGGCAGCGTACTAGGTCCGTTGATTTTCCTGATATATATTAACGACTTGCCGAATAACCTTTCTTCTAACATCCGACTTATCGCGGATGATCGTGTCATTTATCGCCCGATTAACAAGACATCAGATGTTCATGAACTTCTATCTGACCTTCTTAAAATTGAAATCTGGTGTAAGAAATGGTTAATGTCCTTGAACACAAACAAATCATCACTAGTCTCTTTTCATCGCCGACAGTACTACCCAACTCCAAGATACCTAATTAATAACATGCAAATTTCATCTGTAGGTCCATACAAGTATATATGTGTCCATTTGTCTTCTGACTTAGCATGGTCTCTTCACACAACGCACATTACTAACGAAGCTAACCACGCTCTTGGCTGTCTACGGCGAAACCTTAATCTAGCTACCACCCCTGTGAAACAACTCGCATATTAGGCACTAATCAGACCCGAACTTGAATACGCATGCGCTTTTTAAGACCCTCACCAAAGTAACAACACAAAACCACTTGAAACTGAAAAACCGGGCAGCAAGATTCATGTTTTCAGATTATTCATAATAGTCAAGCGTTACCGAACTTAAATCTCGCGCTAACCTCGCTGCCCTTTCATCACGTCGCGGTATAGCTCTTCTAGCTGTGCCTGTTTTTCAAGTTCTATCATGCATCACTTCGTACCCCATTAAAGCCAAACCATAGTCATTCAGACCGCATCAACCACGGGAGAGCTGTGTACAGATAGAATCACACTTCAGCGGAGCGCGTGGCTTTCGGCGCTGTTGTTGGCCGCAGCTTCTACCTCACGTTAGCTACAAGCTTCCGTTCATGCTTGAATTATAGCACAAGGGCCTAGCATGCGGTCTGACCATGTTTGGCATTACTACGGCGTCGGTCCTTCCATATTTCTGTAGAAAACGGCAGCTGGAGCGGCCGGCTGGGCGCTCTAGACAAGTGTGATTCCGTCGGTACTGCTCACACCACTGCGCACCTTTCTTCCCTTTTTGTCAAGGCAGCACAAGATTGGAATGGGCTTCCTCCTGAAGTTGTGCACCACTCCAGCATCATCAGCTTCAAAGTAGCGATCGAGCATCTACTCTTTACGTTTAAGTACGCTATGTTTTAAAAGTACGTTTGCACCAAATATTTCTGCAAACAACGAGTACAAAGTGAAAATATGGGTGACTCGTACAAAAGAACACAAGCTAAGTTGACTGAAAAGCCAGATGAAATACATTCAAGTGTGGAGGTCACATACTCTCTTCGCATTTTAAGGCGACATCCTTTAATGTCTCATGCTCACGTCCGTCCGCCCATCCGTCCGTCCGTCCGTCCGTCCGTCCGCCCGTCAGTCCGTCCGTGTCCGTCTGTCCGACCGTCCTTCCGTGTCCGTCCGTGCCGTCCGTCCGTGTCCATCCGTCCGTTCTTCCGTCCGACCGTGTGTCCGTCCGTCCGACCGCCGTCCGTGTCTGTCCGTCCCTCCGTCCATGTGTCTGTCCATCCGTCCATCCGTCCATCCGTGTCGGTCCGTCCGATGAAACAAAAACACATGGCATAGTCAGCCGAATGGCCACAAGCTTTCGCCGAACACACTTTGGAATGTACAAAGTGTCCTTCAATTTTTATTCACCTTTTCAAGTGATACGCATCATACTACGAGTACAACTGCCCCTCCAGCGGATCAGCAAAAAAGAAAGGCATGATGCGTATTTAAGCAGAGCTTTCTTTGCATGGTCAGAATGCTGTTTGTTTCATTGAAGTGTCTCTCTCAATTCGCTATGTAAGGCCAGCACCTACACAGTCAGCAGTATTTCTTTTAAATCTGGGTGGCATATTAAGGCGAAAGCCTTTTATGTGTCATGCTCACGTCCGTCCATCAGCCCGTCCGTCCGTCCGAGCCCTGGCACGGTGCCAGGTGGCCGCCGGGGAGCGCAAATGGACGCCGATCGCGTAGGACTCTACAGCGCTAGCGCTTTGCTTGCGTATAGCGTCGCTGTGCCCAGCGTTTACAATCATGCAAGGAGGGAGACGCGCGCCTCGCCTTCCATTCTGACCGAACCCGTCTCAATGGACTCAGGCGTTCGCGGAACACACTTTAGAATTTACAAAGTGTCCGTCAATTAAGCGCTGGAACGCGGATGCGAACGGAGGCAGATTACTCTCGCGTCTCACTGCGATGCGCGGCAAAAACTTAAAAAAGAAAACACGCACACATTCCGTTTGTGTGCCATCGCACTGAGAGTGTAAAAGAAAAAAGACATGGCATAGTCGGTCGAATGGCCACAATCTTTCGCCGAACACACTTTGGAATGTACAAAGTGTCCTTCAATTTTTCATATCCTTTTGCGACTCGACGAGGGTGACGATTAGGGCTTGTTGGTATGCTTGCATGATAATTGATGGTAGCGCAGGCTAAACACACGGACAAAACAAGGCACATTCGAGACACCATAGCGCTGGGGTGTCTCGAATGTGCCTTCTTTTGTCCGTGTCTTTAGCCTGCGCAACCATCAATTATTTTACGACTCGTTATGCAGTTGAAAGAACACCACAATAAGCATCAAATATATACAGGTGAATTCTCTATTACCTTGAATTAGTCGCTGCTAGGTACTGCTTTATATACAACCAACTTCATGAGTGCTTCCAAATGTTTCCAGATGGTGTACGGTCAGTTCAAAGTAAGGAAACACACTTTTATGCTGAAGTTCAAGGCACATTCGACATTTTCTTGACTCTGTCTTGTTAATTGCACTTCATCTTGAATGACTACATAAACAAGCAGAAGAACAAGTATTCATGACAATGACTGAATTACGTGTACGCATATTTTCAGTTAGCTATCCCGCAGACTATAAAAAACTGGTCTCTTCTGTCTTTCTCAGCTTCATTACAGGCAGCCTACCTGTATGCTTGAGTAATACATTGCAGTGCTTTGTCACTCGGCAATCTTCATTGTAGATGTCAAGTTTACAAAGCAGTTTTGCAGTCTGAATATACTTGATGTACCTAACGTTTCTTTTGGGTACTACCAAAGCAGCATTTTCATATAGTAGCTTGTTCGAGGCGCATTTGAGTCTCTTGAGGATGTCGCCGTGGTTATTTTGGAGCTGGCTAATTTTTATTTATTTATTTATTTATTTATTTATTTATTTATTTATTTATTTATTTATTTATTTATTTATTTATTTATTTATTTATTCATGTTACCCTACAGGCCACAGAGGAGCATTGAGTAGGGAGGGTTACAGAAAAATAACAATAAATGAAGCATAAGAAGAAACTGCATTTAAGAAAAAACAACGAAAACTGTAAAATAAAAGGTAGAAGAACAAAGTCTATAAGCAAATGCAGTAAAATACAGAATGAAAAAGAAAAAAACATTTTTATACAAAATCAAGGGAACATATAAACTTGCAATTTCGCACGGAATTCGGCATGATCTCTTAAAGAAACGATTTCATCTGGAAGGCTATTCCAAAGTGCGACGGCGCGCTGCAATGCAGAATTAGTGACTGACGGAGTGTGGCCGAAAGTGTGTCTGAAACTGAGGTGATTATGAAGTCAACTTGATGTACGAGAAGGAATTTCAAGCCAGAGACGACTGGTCCACAAGTTGTAGTAGTAGTTATGGAAGAAGCATAGAAGGGTGATAGATCGGCGGTAATCCAAGCTAGTAAGGGCAATAACGCGTTTGATTTGGGTGATGCTGGAATAGCGATTATACTTTGAAGTTATAAAGCGGGCAGCCCGATTTTGGATGGATTCCAGTTTGTCTATTAGGTACTGTTGATGAGGAGACCAGATCGATGAAGCGTGTTCCGACGAAGGCGTACAATCGTTTGATATGCCTGTTGCCGAATGGTAGATGGAGAATGGGGAAGATTCCGGCGGAAGAATCCCAGAGTTCTGTTCGCTTTCGCGCATATCTTTTCGATGTGAGTACACCAGGCAAGATTAGTACAAAGATGAACACCAAGGTATTTGTAAGTGGATGAACGGAGAATTTCAGCTGAACAGTAGAATAAGGCAAATTAAAAACCGATTTCCTACGGGTGAAAGAAAGAATGCAGCACTTAGATGTGTTCAGCGTAATTTGCCAACGGTCATACCACTGATTTATTAAGTCAAGTATTTTCACCCACAAAACAATATATTACACACGGAATACTGTGCAGAATTGCAAAGCCATGCTTGCTGCAAATGTACATCCTTTAGTAAAACTTGTTGTTGGGCTAGTTGGTGCATGTTACAAGAAAATTCGACGACGCAAACCAACGAGAAGAAGAGGCGAAAGGAAAGAGCGTCAACTCGCAACTAATTTTATTCTTGCAAATCCAGCGCAATATATACACCATGCCACACATGCGCAAACACACCCTGCTTTACACCAACAATCAGCCACTTTCAATGCACGTGCTATGGTTTCTGACATAGCACGTGCATTGAAAGTGGCTGATTGTTGGTGTAAAGCAGGGTGTGTTTGCGCATGTGTGGCATGGTGTATATATTGCGCTGGATTTGCAAGAATAAAATTAGTTGCGAGTTGACGCTCTTTCCTTTCGCCTCTTCTTCTCGTTGGTTTGCGTCGTCGAATTTTCTTGTAAATGTACATCCCTCTCACTTTGCTAAACTTGTAGATTCAAAGAAAGACTTTGCAGGGCCCCTACACCACACCGAGTTCAAAGGTCATACAGTAGTTTCTTTCTCGCCTTCATTACCCTTCCTACAAGGGCTATCTCCTCCTCTCCACTTATTTCTTCATAAAACTCGTGGGATGTCAGCACTAAGCGTTGAGCCGGTCTGGATTTCGCGTTTTTCGACTACACGCTGCTCTCTCCGCTTGCGCAGTCGCAAATACAGAAAACGAAGTGAAATCAGTTTATCCCGCACGATAGTCATGCGAGGCAAGGCAAAATGGACATACGACTGCATGGCAAAGCGGGGTAGAAGAATATTCACAACAGATATCTCTCGTATATCGATCATTCGAGAGCTTATTTCATCCTGACGTCACGTATGCAAACAGCTGGCGTCTAGAATTGTGCCGCAAAAGACGGAAAACGCCAGGTGAGAATAACGCGCTCGTTCTTGCAATTTTTAGAGGCTGTTTAGGGGCCTTTTAATATTGCAGTAATGACACGCCATTGTCATGATGAGGCTCTGTGTCTTTCGTTTCTGTCGTTTGGCATGATAAAAAGTGAAGCATATATGCTTGGCAGCAATAGGCTTCAATGCCTTAGAAAGGAGCCATGGCGCTGCCAGCACGGCATTTCCTCATCAGTGTCTTACGCCAGGGAGGAGCAACATATAATCACAAGGCGAAAGCTAGATACCTCGTGAAACGTGAAAATTGACCGGCGGAGTCAAGCGATTCAAAAAATCATCATCAAGTGATGACGTACCCCTATGACATCATCATGACATCACAGATCGCCAAAACTTGTGACGTGTTCATGACATCATTAAGCGTGACGTCACCTGGTTACGTGATCACATGAAGTCGTCGTTTGGCCAAAGTGGGCCGATTACGGAGGCAGGGAAAAACGACGTTAGGTGCAGAAATCTTTCCGAGGGATGTAGTCCGGGAGGATCAAAACATCGACTAAGAAAACAATTGGGGGACCCTTAAGCTTCACCTTTAAGAGCTGAACGCGATAGCGATATCCTGTCCCTAGTGCGTATTTCAGTCACTTCGTGCATACTATGTAACGGGCAGCATGCTTTAAACCACGAGCAATTATGCGCGGGAAATGTTTTCGAATTTGCTACATACCCACTACGTGGTCTTAAGAGAATACGCGCAGTAACGTGGGTGTCTTTTGTAATGGGTGGCCGGCTTTGAACCTCGATGTCGTTATGATATTCACATGTTCTGACACCCGATGGCACTGTGCGCCTGTAACACACAATATTAATGCGTTATTACATGTTGTATTGTGACGCCTGTATACAGGACGCGTGTGTTTGTAAAGCATGAAAGTTACTTTCACTGCATTTCCAAGCAGAGAAAGTTTTTTTCAATGTAATTCCAAGCAGAAGCATGGCTGAGCGAAACTCCATTTCATCGTATACATCGCAGAGTTGAGTTACCATTCGAATGAAGTGGGCTTCTGCTGAGGAAATTATTAACTCGAGGTTTCTCTGCAACATGCGCGTCTTCCACAGGCTACGCATTCCAACGAGCAGAAACATGTCGAATGGTACATCACTGTATCTCGCTGGTAGCAAATATCGCACGGTATGTGAATTTAGCGCAAAGTCTTTTTTAAGAGTTCGCTGAAGCACATCCCAAAATAAGATTGCATCTCTGCAGCTTATAAAACAATGTTCAATTGTTTCGAGCACATCACAAAGCGAACAGTTAACAGACGACACGAAAATATCTCTTGAACGAAGCCAAGTCTTCACAGGTAAGGTCTCAGAGTGCACTTTAAAGCCAGAATGGTTTATGGTGTTGGTGAGGTGTTTATCCTTACCGCCATTCTAGAGCATATTTGGAAAAAGGGCGTTACTTCATGTATTCGTTCTAGAGATTGTAAATTCTTTAGTGTTGTGTGCTGGTGATTGTGTCGCGATAGGAGAAGAATGAACATATTAGTTCTCTGTGTGTATTGAATTACTGCCGTGTTTAAGCTGAATAAATACCATGAAAGAAAAAAAAAGCGTGGGTGTGTGGTAGAACACCTACTTGCCACGCAGACGATCTGGGTTCGATCCTCACTCGAACCTGGAAATTTTTATTATTTATTTTATTTGCATCTTCATTTTTTGGACACGAACAAGATGATGATTTTCAGTCCCAACCAACGACGTCGACACCGACGCCGACGCCGGAATTTCTGCGAAACGAGCTCTTTAACGCTATAGCGTTAAACAATTAGCATAGCTTTCACTGGAGGCGCAATGCGGAGCTGATGGGCACCTATGGCTTTTGCTGTTTTGCTAAGTGTACCAAATTTCCTCTTTCTTTCTTCATCTACTTCTTTCATAATTCTCCTCTCTTTTCTCTCTTTATTTATATTTATTTATTTGCCTCTGTCTCTCTGCATTTCTTTCTCTTTCTATCTTTCTTCCTCTTTTATCTCTTTCTTTCTCAATATTTCTGTCTCTCTATACCACGCTGCCTTTCTCATTCTTTATATCCGTTTCTCTCTCTGTCTGTCACTCTGTTTCTTTCTCTCTCTTTCTGCATTTCTTTTCTCTATTTCTCTCTTTCTCATTCTTTCTATGCAATGCTTTACTCTCTCCCCTCCTCCTTTCCCTTCTCCCCACCATTACATCTGTCCTCATGCTCACTTTCCTTTCCTACACCCTTGCCACACACTACTATACAAGTCTATGCTCTGCGCTGCAAGCGTGCCTGGATAGCCAAGTGGGTTGGCAGCTTGCCTTCGGATCGAGGGTACACGGGTTCGAATCCCGCCTCGTGAAGAATTTTACAGTGAAAGCTGTTGTGAGATCACAAGGGCCGTTTTTGCGCCGTAGTTGTCCACCGCCGCCGCCGGTGTTCGTAACCAGTATCGCGCGAAATAAGAAAAAATATATATAAATAACAAATACTTAGGACAGAATGGGAATGGAACCCGGGCCCTCTACGTGATAGCCCAGCACTCTACCACTGAGCTACGCCGGTCGTGAACGGCGCTACGCCGGTGCTCGAAACTGCGTTGCAAACTGACCCTATGCAGGCTTCATGTCGTGTAAGGAATCGCGTTAACATGTGTAATAATGCGTTTTAGAACAGTAAAGTAACAACTAGGTGTCACACATTGCGAATTGCGTAACAAGTGGATCGTTCAATGCTCCAGCCCATTACAAAAGCCTCAGGCATAATTATTCACCGTCGTCAGCCACAGCATCAACACAGTGCACATAATGCGTTACGTGTATGTTAAGGGTACCGCGCTTTTTTGAAGAATGGCTAATAATGGCATAGTGGACGCTTCCCCACTACATAAAAAGTATACACGGGACAAGCGCTAACTTCAAACTAATATGATGTAAAAAGTATGATGATTTATGGCGTAGTGGGTACCACGCAAGTGTGCTTGTAGTAGTTGTCCCAGGAGTGTTTAAAAAAAGCTGTAGAAAGGCCGCTCTTCCAGCTTTCGCTGTGACTGTGGCGTGGCGTTTTTTTTTTTCCACGACTTTCCTTTTCTTTATCTTTCTTTTTCGCGTTCTCTTCCTCTCCTGTACTCGTTCTCTCACCCATCATGGTGATTACACGCCACGCCGGAGAAATCGGCGCACGTGTTCTAAGAGTGAAGCAGTTGAGGAGGAATATGAAGAAGTGCACGTAGAGAGCGCGTGCTGGTTCATCATGAAGATAATTTTTGTTTCCGAAAGACAAATCACGGCGAGCTTAAACAGCTTCATTCTTAAAACAAGAAGATGGTCTTCGCCTTCGAGTAGTCTCGGACGAATGCATAACGCACCCTGTAAGTTTTCTTACTGACTACTATGCTACGGAACTAATGTAGCCAACCGCTGTTGCAAACACACACAACGAAAGAGAAAACTCTTCTACCGGTGACAACGAGCTATATATGAAGGAAAGAAGTGTAAATTTTAGGGGCTTGTTTTCCTTTAAACGCAATATTAATGAGAACTAACAGGTAAGGATGCCAAGTAAAGTATAGGGGACGTTATTAGTTGTAATGTAAATATGAAGAAAAAAAGGTGGACGAAAAGATAACTTGCCGCCGGTAGGCGCCGAACCTGCGACCTTCCAGTAACGCGTCCGATGCTCTACCAATTGAGCTAGGGCGGCGGTCACCCCTCCATCCACTTTATAGGGTATATATGTGCATTTAAACGTCGAAGTGTCAGTCGGCGCAGCCAGTAGCCAATACGCAGGATTGCCGTTGGTGGCTACTTTGAGTCAAATTGGCTACTTTTCGACCCCGTCTGGCGACAAAAATTTCCAGTTGGCGCCATGGCTATTTTCTGGCTACTTTTAAAGTGCTGATTTGGTGCATTAAGTAGCCATTTTTTCTCATTTTTGCAGACGAAATACATTGTTTTTAAGCTTTTCTCTCGCTTCAGCGGATGCGTACGGTCGTCCTCCACCCACCAGGAGGCTGATGCGCATCGCGACGCTTAGTGCGTCTCCAAATACGGAGTGGCGAAGTTGCGTGCATGGTGACGAACGCGTGGCCAGCTCGGTGCTCAAGCTTCCCGCCATCTATTGTGATGCTACGCGCAAGTTTTACGAATAATTTTGATGCACAGTGCGTGTTCTCGTGTAAACTTGGGAAAACAGACATCTGCAACAAAATTTAGCTAGCCTGTTCATCAACAACCAGAATTTGGTCTCCAGCTTCAACGAAAATCTGTTTCAACTTACATCTTCCTACTGACTTGCTGGCTGGAATATTCTAATATAACTTTGCGTCTGGCAAGAACTCATATTTTCTACATAAAATATATGCACGTGTAATGAATTTGTCATAATTTGTTCATTTAATTTATTGCCAACTTATCGGTGGATTTCTATGGTCTTACTTATTAAAAATGCTATTATTCATTGATCAATACTAAAGAATCTGCTCATAATAGCACTTCTGTTCCATTTGGCTACAAATTTGGCGATAATGGTAAATGGCATGGCTACTTTGGCTACTTTTGGCTTGAGTTCTGGCTCCTTTTCAAGTCCACCCAACGGCAACCCTGCCAATACGGTAAGCGTGGCACACTCTTTTCTTCCCTGTTGGTGCCACGTAGCACGTGATCTTATTACGAGCTGGCAGCTGGCCCATAATCCGTCGCATACTACCTGAAGGCATCTAGTCTGCCAAAACGAGACCAAACCCTCGCTATGAAGCTATATAGCAGGGGTCTCAAACACGCGGCCCGCGGGCCGCATGCGGCCCGCGTGGCTCTCCGTTGCGGCCCGCGGCCCTGACATGACTCTCTTCGCCCCACATTTTTTTTTATTTTCTTATCAACTATGTTCGTGAGCTACAGACCTGACTGGTCTAAGACATTGTCTCCGTGAGGCATCCCATGTGTTCACCTTGTTTCGAAACATAACCGTGAAACAAAAATATATTTCACAATCACCGTCTAGATTTGACTCATTTTGCAGATCGCTATCGACATGTTGTTGGAACCCTGGGGCCAAATTTCCTTCAGAAATGACCTTTATATGAGATATGGGAAAGTTTTCTTTCAAATGGCAGCGTTTGCAAGCAAATTGTACCCCCCCCCCCCCCCCCCCCGCTCCTATCTTTTACACTGCCCCGGCCCTTGCGGGATTTAATTGCTTGACTGGGCCCGCTGGCTGAGGTGAGTTTGAGACCCCTGCTATATAGGCTCTGGCCAAGCTCACTGAATTTTATTGAAAAATGATGGGATTTAATAGTTTTAGGATGGTATCGCTATTCAAAGAGGTGCAATAGTGAACATTGAAATTATGGTCAGACCCGACTACATCGAACACGAGCAAATCAAATTATCCTTTATATCGAATTATTCTAGAACTCGACAATGCTTTGACGTCAATTAATAGGAAATGTTACGGCTACATTGAACGCAAATAGCCGCAACACTTGATATATCGAACATCAGGCTGTGCGTAACATCCCGAGAAGTTGGCTTTACCTCATGAACGGTGGCATTACCGCGAGCATCTGGGAGAGTGAGTGGTGTGAGTAGGAGGGCGCCGCGCAGAGCGAGTAGAAGCTACCGCTTGCCATCGCTTGCTTTCTCCCATAATTCCCCGTCGTCACGCCCGTCAGCTCGTGCGGGGTCGCCATTAGCTTCCTCGCTTCACTCCCTATGTTAAAGGGGTACTAACACAAATATGTTGGCCTCGCGTTTTTTTTTTCTTTCTTTTTGCCGCAATGTGTTGCTCGGGGCCTGTTAGTGATAACATCGTTTGCTGCAGCATGCGACAGATAAATAATTACTGGCACCTCATTACCAACCAGTCTCAGTTTCGGTTTTAGAGAGCTTGAAAAACGACAAGGCGCCGGATGCAACTATCAACACCTAGCGAGTGCAACGCTTGACCACGTCAGCACATAGAACTGTGACGCACTTTCGCATGGTTCGCATCCTTTCGAACGCGAGACAGAACAGCAGTGTCACCAAACACAAAACTTTCAACGCGTGCGCTGCGGCCACGGACTTGCGAGCAGCAGCTGAATATAGTCTGCTGGAGCAAGCGCGGCAAAATAAAAATGGTGGCTATGTCGTCATCATAGCTTGTACTGAGTACAGCGTGGTGACGTAAGACAAGTACGAGGGTCACCGTTAGGCCACTCTTGAGAGTGTCATTACCGCGTGCACACAAAATTCAAAATTCACGTAAAATACCTTCCAAGCATATTCGCTGTTGATAGTTTGCAGATGATATACGCATGTTAACGGGAATCGACCCCGCAGGCTACCTCGGCCGCGAAATTTTGTGTCAGTACCCCTTTAAGCAATGACTGTGGAAGAAACTGCGATGCTTGTAAAGCTGGTGATGATCTATACGGTCTTACGTACAGAAAAGAATTCTGACGTCGCCGCTGCGTACGGCATGCCAATAAGCACGCTGAGTATGATATCCATAAACAAGACTAACATCATAGCCAAGGCAGTCTAGAGGTTTTCGGCCCCGGACGAGTACTCAAAGCAGCGAATTAAGATGTTGAAACGCTGTTTACATCTATACTCTATTTGTATAACCACTGCTGGATATAACGCGCACCCGTAACTGCCGATCGTCGAAAATTTAAAAAAGTAAAAAAAATTACACCATCTTCCCGAAGGGGAACCATGGGGTGATGCGGAGCATCACGGATCGTTATTAACGGTCTTATTAATGTTGTTAACTCGAGCACGCCGCTTTCGCGGCGCGCTCGCGGTGGCGTGCAGCATCGGGAGCAGCCTCTCGTTGTTGACGTTTACACGCGGCTTCCCGTTCTCGAAGGTCGGGTTCCGCCACTCGCTTCGTACGTTTACGTTCAACTTCATGGTCCCGAACCTCAGGTTCTGCTGCTCGACGTTCACGAACCAACGCTGCTTCACGGTCCCGAACCTCAGGATCCGCTGCTCGACGTTCACGAACCAACGCTGCTTCACGGTCCCGAACCTCAGGATCCGCTGCTCGACGTTGACGCTTCGAAGCGGCTTCGCGCTGACGAAGTTCCGCCGCTCGCTTCAAGCGTTTGCGTTCAGCGTCGCGTGCCCTTCGCTTCACAGCTTTGTCTTGAGCGGACGTAACGTTGCTAGTGTTTGGGCTGATGCTGACGCGTGCTTGCGTCAGCCCACTCAATGACGGGACTCTAGCTTCCATCACACTTCATCGGAAGCATCAACGGAGTCAAGCGGAGTCAACCAAAGCAACCGCTGCACTGAACGCGCGCAGCGCTCTACCCGCTTAGAGGAGGAAAGTAGCGCATGCGCCGCGAGAGCAGAAGCGAGAACGCAGGAGAAGCGCAAGCAGGTGGTAGGAGAGAAGTGGAGAGAGTAACGCGCAGCTGTTGGAGAGAGGGAAGGAGGAGAGTTGTGCATGCGTAGTGTGAGTGCGGACGCCGACGCCGCGGGACATAGCCCCGAGCAAGAGATGCTCCGCATCTAAAAAACACCACGCATTATCTAAAAGTCGTCTTGATTGCGTTATCGGGAAACAGTTTCGTTAGGTCAACTTGCGCACCGACATGCACATTCAAAACGCGGTAAATTTTAAGGCGAAAGCCTTTAATGTCTCATGCTCACGTCCGTCCGTCCGTCCGTCCATCCGGCGTCCGTCCGTCCATCCGTTCGTCCGTCCGCCCGTATGTCCATGCCATCCGTCCGTCCGAGCCCTGGCACGGAGACAGGTGGCCGCCGGGGTGCGCAAACGGACGCCAGTCGCGTCGGACTCCACAGCGCTCGCGCTTTGCTTGCGTAGCGTCGCTGTGCCCAGCGTTTGGTATCATTCTGACCGACGCCGTCTCAATGGACACAGGCGCTCGCGGAACACACTTTGGAATTTACAAAGGGTCCGTTGATTTAAGCGCTGGAACGCGGATGACGTTTGTACGATGCGCAAAGCTCAAGAAAATACGAACGCATGCGAACGGAGGAAGATTAATCTCGCGTCTCGGTGCGATTCGCGGAAAAAATTAAACAAGAAAACACGCACACATTCGGCTTGTGTCTTATCCCGCTGAGAGTGTAAAAGAAAAAAAGACATGGTATAGCCAGTCGAATAGCTTTCGCCGTACACACTTTGGAATGTGCAAAGTGTCCTTCAATTTTTTACTTTAAGGTTAACGCAAGTGCCTTTCACAACCTTAACCAAAAAAAGGGGGGATTGTTCGAGGGGTTCTTTTCTTTGTCATACACAACTAATGACACCAACAGATAATTAAGCCAAACAAAGAATAGAAACATTTTTTAAAACTTTTATATCGAACTTATTCAGTTTCCTGTTTTTTGTGTGTGTGTGAGTTCGATAGATGTAAATTCGACTGTGTATTGTTACACATATTAATATTTTGTATAAAATACACCTCAGCATGCTCTAAGGTATCGCCCGTGGCGTCTGAACCTCTTTGATGCCGAATTCGGTCATTGAGTATGAGAACAATGACAAACATTCTCATTTAAAAAAAAATCACAGCATATCCATGGGGTGAATGATGATGAGTGGGGCGAAGCTCCGGAGGGAATCACCGGTAAACCGTGAAACTCTTCCGTGAAATTCGCCCAGTACATCATATAAAGAGTGTGAAACACCGTGTATATATTAAACATCAAACTTTTATTGTACTGTTGGTTTACGTGGTCCCTTCATTATCACCGCTTTGCGATCAGTGAAATGCAGGGAAAGTGGTGATGTCACATATGGCACGGTAGTGGAGCCATATGTGACATCACCACATATGACCTACCTACGGTGGCTACCTACTACTACTACATACTACAGAGGAGGGACAGACCCACACCCTAAGGAGCTTCACCCCTAAAAATCTTCTTGACACCTACTGAGGTCGCTTGGTCGGTAATGAAGGTTGTTCTCGTGATTCTGTACCGATGGGTGTCTGGTCCATTCGTGCTATTATGTGCCACCGGGTACGCACCCAGTAAATAAATTTAGCCGTATTTATGGGTATCTGCCACGGGCAAGTGCCCCGCAGGTCAATGGGAACGTGCCAATTTTCAATAAACCAATTTGCTGCCAACTTGCTCATTTGCCACTGAATATTGGGCACTCTACAGTGGATCTCTTTCGCGTCACAAACAACAGCATCCGCTGCACTCCGCACCACTTTGCAACCAATTGCAAAACCATTCGCTGAATGGCATTGAAGAGAGCTATAAGGTGGGCCAGTTGGCATTGATTCATCTTCAAGAGTGCGCTTAGCTAACACAGACGAAAGACGAATGAAATACAGGACACAAGATGATCGCAACCGTCGTCTTGTGTCCTGTATTTTATTCGCCTATGTCCGTGTTTACTAATTTCATTCTTGAAGACGAATCATTCGCTAAGAACATTTACGAAGAACCACTCTGTACCAAACCATGAATGCCTCTCACTACACAGACGTTAAGTGAGGTCAGTTTAAGTTTTTTTGACACGAAAGTGTTTTATGCCGGGATCCACCATGACTTCAGTGACGTATTCCCGTCACAGAAATGACGTCGAAAATTTACACGATTAATTGTTGAAGAAACAATGTTCCGTCAACGGGTATCGAACCGACGACCTCTCGGTCCGCAGCAAAAAGTGCCGAGCACGCTATCCGCTGTGCTACGGCCACAGACTCTAACGGTTTTACAAAAGCCCATTTTATATCTCACACTTTGCTCTTACAGTGCTCTTGGTCAGCGGGGTGGTGTCGCATTCTTGGAGTGGTAAAGTAATTCATCATTACTGTGGCCTCCGCGATTAGCACCTGCAACGTGTGTTGCTACGCGTAGGTCCCGGGAATTTGGCGCGTTTTCAATAGAAGTGCAATTTTGTCAACGCCGTAACACACCGTGAGGTGGCGACCTTCGCCCAAGCGTTGGTTTCACTCATAGCGTCCATGCAAACCAAAGATATCTATGCGACGGGCCTCCCTCACCTGGATGTAATACCGCGTTGCTCGCCCCGAGAAAAGTTACGGCTGGGCTCAAGGAGGTTTAAAAAAGATTGCTGGAGTGGCAATCATTGCGCAAGAGTGAAGCCGTGCCATCCAAAAGATGGCGACTGCGGCCGCCATCTCACTAGGGGCAAGATAAACTCGCGGCGTTCGGCGAAGAAACACAGGGAAGTTTATTGCATACTAGTAACAGCAGTTCATGTCAGTATAACTGCACTGCGTAACAAAATGACTCAGCAGTGATCACAATCCACTGCACCTGTTTACCGATTGGCTTAGTTAAGCTCCAAACACAACGCCGAAATTCACACGGACTTCGTTCGCTGCCAAGATCACCGTAATGCTGTTGGTCACGGCCATCTTGTCTGTTCTGGTCCCGGCAGGTCGAGATCTCGCGAGAGAACCGCCGGTAAGGTACGCAACGGCCGTAGGGGGCGCAACGTAAGCGCCGAGATCTAGCGTGCGCATCCCTTGCGCACGCAAACGCACACTCCTCTCTTAGGTTCAGCGCGCTAAAATAAAATCCTGTATTGACAGCCTTAACCGAGCATTCAACAATGTCGCCTGCGTCGTATACGCCCCCCTCGCCCTCGATGAGACACCGCAACGTTTCGCAAGCTTTATCTACATACTTGCAGAGGCTAGAGAACGGCATGCTTTTTGAGATATCGAAAGAAACACTTTCGATAAGAAAACAATTGGTATCGTGCTCCGGAAACTGTAGATAACGAGCGAGAGCACTCACACATAGTTTCCCTTTCTTACCAACAATGCGGTCGTGGAATCGGCACGCTCGGCGGCCATCCGGTGCATTTTTTGTTGATTGGGTCGCAATTAAGGGAAGTTCAGAACTCCCCTCGAAAACATTCGTTGCAGGTGTTAACTGACCCTCGCAAGGCTGTTCTTTTGACAAAGGTCCTGCTTGAAGTAGACGCTCAGGGTACAGGAGCAGCGGCGGCTGAACAATGGAGGCGAAATGCTAAAGGCGATGTCAGTGCACGTTAAAGAATGCCAGATGGTCGACATTTCCTGAGCCATCCACTATACGGCGGGCCTCATAATCGTTTTGGCACGTAGAATCCCAGATATTATTATTATTATTATTATTATTATTATTATTATTATTATTATTATTATTATTATTATTATTATTATTATTATTATTATTATTATTATTATTATTATTATTAGCAGCAGCGCTGTTGAAAGCGAAGTTCCCCTGCTGACGTCACATGCTACAGAACGCCACTTCAAAATCTCGGGGCGAATAGGGCGAACATGTGCCCAGAAAACTGCAACTCGGAGCACAAATAAGGTACGCTGTATACAGCGATAGCGACGTTCCCAGTCGTCCGCCGCCGGTAATCTAATGGCGGTTGGAACGAGTTGGCGCTCCTCTGTCTCTTTCCTCCGCCCCTTTTTCATGTTTCTAGCTTTGCGCCACGTACAAAATGTTCAGCGGTTGGAACGCGTCGTCTGTTATACGTCAGTGACCGAACCTCCAGCATTAATGCTGGGGCTCGCGTCCTGCGCGTGATCTTCACAGAACAATATGAAACAATCGCGAAGCTTCCCAAACATTGTGGCGCGGCCTTTTCCCAGTGGATCTAGCAGTTTTTGTAGGTGGAGCGGGATAACATAAAATAAAAGGAAAATGATCATCTCGACGCTGCAAACAGAACATGCCAGTACAAGTACATAAAAAACAAATTAACAAAATAAGTTTGGAAAAATTGGGACAATTAGGCACTAGTGGTGCGAACACTGAGGAAACGGCGGAGCTGGTGGCCTTCCTTCGTTTCCACCCTCACACCACTCCTCTTTACCCTCACTTCCCTTCCTAACTGTACTATAGAAGGCTATGACATGCTTTAACCTGTCCCCTTCTCATTTCCCTCCTCCTCATCCTCGCTTTCCTTTCCCACCCCCCTTGCAATGCCATATCATGCTCCTTTCTCGGCTAAAACGGATGTTTGGGCGAGCTGGTTCATACCTACGAATAATTTTAACTGCCCGAGTTCACTACAGTTGTGGGTTCAGCGCTATGTCTCCCCGGGTGTACTGTCTTTTTGCGCTGTTAAAATCTTTCCTTTCTGTGCTTTGCGTGGCGCGGCATAGCTATAGGCTAGGCTCTGTTCAAGAGGCTCCTCCTCGCTCAACCAGTTCATGCGGTACGACAACGGAGTTGTGGGAAGACGTGAGGCGTTTGTTTTCCCACATATTTTAGATGCGAAGCAGCTATTTGACTAGGCTGTGTAACGCTGTTCCTCCGTGCGTACGGACGAACGTGCCGCAACGCGCTCCCCTCACCGCAGGTGTTGGAGCGGTGCCAAGTAGGTCACGCGGGTCACGCCGCGTTGACGTCACGCTCCCCCTCGCAGTGCGAGCTGACGTCACTCTCTCCCTCGCCTGCCACGCGCCTGCCGGAGCGCCCGCAGCTGCCGCCTGACGCGCAACGACAAGACCTACGCCAGCCATCGCTTCAAACGAATCTTGCAGCGCTCACCGCAGCACCCGCGTTAGCGCCGTTCAACCCGTGAAGCCACCCGTGCACAACGCTGCTGCTTCGCACCCCATCAGGGTTCCCTTTGGGAAGATGGTGTAAATTTTTATTTATCCCTGCTCTGGCATGGACGTCCACAGACGCTGTCGTTCTTGCTGGCGTCTTGTCTCGCGCTGGCTCGAACGCGCGTAGCCGCTGCGGCGCAACTTCTTCGTCTTCTCCGAGACGCTGACGGCTTGCCATAGGGCCCCCCCCTCTAGCGAGGTAGCCAGTGCGCGAAGGAGCGATCCTTATGAGCAGGTTGTAGGTTCTTCTGTTGCGAAGCGCGTTCTTCTGGTTTTCGCGGATGGCTTGTCGTCTTCGAGGACGGCGTCAGTGTCGAGGAAGGCCGGCTTTATGCGGTCAACGGAGACACCGTCCTCGCGTCCATTAAGCAGAAGGACGAAATGCTTCGGGCAACGCTTGACGACCTTAAATGGTCCGTCGTAAGGCGGTTGCACTGGTGGTCTGATTGCGTCGTGCCGTACGAAGACGTGGGTGCAGTCGCGGAGCGCACGACTGACGAAACTTGGGCGTGAGTGTTGACGTGCAGGAAAAAGAGACACGTCTCTCATGGCATTTCTGAGGCGACTGGTGTAATCAGCTACGTCCAATGGTGGTACCGGTGACGCGTCGAAAAACTGGCCAGGAAGCCTTAAGGTAGTGCCAAAAACGAGCTCAGCTGAGGAGCAGGACGCGTCCGCACGTATCGTGCTGCGCAGGGCGAGGAGGACGAGTGGTAGTCGCTCCGTCCAGGGTATCAATGACTGTGAGGCCATTAGCGAGGCTTTGAGTTGGCGGTGAAATCACTCAACCATGCCATTCGACATCTGGTGGTAGGCCGTCGTCTTGATGTGGTTGACACCAAGCATTCGGGACAAGGTGCGGAAGAGCGCGGAGTCAAATTGACGACCTCGATCCGTTGTGATGGTCTTGGGAACTCCGTAGCGGCTTATCTACACGGTGATGATCCGCGGGCGACTGACTCTGCCGTGATGTCGGTGAGGGGTAGTGCCTGAGGCCACCGCGTGAACCAGTCTACGCAGGTTAACATATACCGGCTGTTTTGCGATGGGGGGCAAAAGCCCTACGAGGTCCAGGTGCACGGGACTGAACCGCGAGTCAGGAGGCGTGAAGGTACCCAGTGGGCTGACTGTGTTTCTCTGAACTTTAGTTAGCTGCACTTGAGGCAAGCACGTGTCCAGCAACGGACGTCGATGTTCATTCGAGGCCATAGATATCACCCTGTGATGAGGCGCTGAGTCGCACGTATGCCGGGGTGCGACAAGGAATGCAAGGCGTCGAAGACGCTGCGACGAAATGGTGCTGGAACGTACGGGCGAGGACAACCGGTAGAGGTGTCGCAAACGAGGGGAATCGCGCAGCCTGGAAGTTGGAAATCTTCAAACTTGAGGGAGTTCTCTTGGAGTCGTAGAACCTGAAGCTCGCTGTCCTCCCGTTGTGCAGTAGCCATGGCTGCAAAATCGACAGGTGGGCGCTCATCCATCGTTGCGTTGATTTCTATTCGGGAAAGTGCGTCAGCAACGGGGTTGTCTTTGCCACTGCTGTGCCGGATATCACTCGTGAACTCCGATATGTAGGCAAGCTGGCGGATCTCACGTGGGGTGTGGGCAGAGTTTTGGTAGCGGTCGATTGACACGTGAGCGGCTTGTGGTCGGTGAGGATATGGAACTGCCGACCTTCGAGGAAGTGTCGAAAGTGCTTGACAGCCAAATAGGCCGCGAGCAGTTCGCGACCGAATGTGCTGTAACGACGCTCGGTCTGTGAGAGCTTCCGTGAGAAGAAAGCGACCGGCTGCCAAACTCCGTCGACCAACTGCTGCAGGACTGCCCCTATGGCGACGTCCGAGGCGTCCAAGGTGAGTGACGTGATGGCGTCGCTTTTTGGATGCGCGAGAAGCGTTGCGTTAGCCAGAGCTTCCTTGATGGAACTGAAAGCTGTCTCGGCGTCGCCTCTCCAGGAGATGGAAGCGTTGGGCTTCGTTTGACCGGACAGGAGTGCATGAAGTGGTTGCAAGATGGCAGCGCAATGCGGGATAAACCGCCGGTAATAGTTGGCAAGCCCGAGGAATTCACGTAGTTTCTTCGTAGTTGTTGGTCGTGGAAACTGCAATATAGCTTCAACACGCGTGGCCGATGGAGAGATCCCACGCGAATCCACGTGATGGCCAAGGAAGTCCAGTGAGGAAACTCCGAACTCGCTCTTTGGTCCGACGACTAGTGCATATTTGCGGAGTCGTGTGAAAACCTGACGCAGGTTAAGTTCGTGATCTTCTGCAGTGGTGCTGAAGACAAGGATGTCGTCGATGTACGCGAAGCAGCAGGTCAAACCACGAAGAACCTGGTCCACGAACCGCTGAAAGGTTTGTGCGGCGTTTCGTGGACCGAAGGGCATACGCATGTATTCAAACATGCCAAAAGGTGTTATTATGGCAGTCTTCGGTACATCGGAAGGCTGGACAGGTAATTGGTGGTATGCCTTCACTAAGTCGATTTTGCTGAATACGGTGGAACCATACAGCAATGTCGTGAAGTCCTGGATGTGTGGTATCAGATAGCGGTCTGGTACCGTCACTTTGTTGAGGGCGCGGTAGTCACCGCATGGTCTCCAGTCACCTGAGGGCTTGGGAACCATATGTAGCGGTGATGACCAGGCACCAGAAGAGCGGCGGACATATCCGAGTTCAAGCAAGTGCTCGAATTCTTGCCGTGCAATCTTGTAGCGGTCAGGAGCGAGACGACGAGCACGTGCAAACACCGGCGCTCCTACTGTGACTATGTGATGAGTGACATTGTGGCGTATCGGGTCTTCAAGAGATGGAGCACGGAAGAGATCGGAAAATTCTTCCAGAAGCGTAGACCATGGCGGGGAGACTTTGGCATGAGCTTGCACGAGACACAAGAGTGGTAAACTTGATGTCCCGCCTTGAACTGTTAGGTGGGTTTCAGAATCCACGAGACGGCTATGTCGTAGGTCTACCACAAGCTTAAAATGCCAAAGAAAATCCGCACCGATGATGGGTACATGCACGTCGGCGATTAAGAAGATCCATCGAAACGTGCGTCTCAGGCCGATGTCAAGCGTAACAGACCTCTGTCCGTAGGTCCGTATGGTTGAACCATTGACAGCGGTGACAGGCGGCGAGGTCTGGCGTCGTCGGCGGTCCTCCAACGTAGGAGGAACAACACACACTTCGGCACCTGTGTCGATGAGGTAGCGGACTTTGGTGACGCGGTCCGTGACGTGGAACAGGCGGCTGTATGTCGGGCCTGAAACACTGGCCGCCGTCAGTGCGTGGCCCGTGCGTTTCCCGCAAACTGGCATGGCTGATGGCACTGACGAGCGCGAGCTCCGCATCGGTGGTGGTACCAGCAGACGCTGCGAGGCAGACTTGGCAATCTTTCGCGGCTTCGGCGCCGTTGTCGCGACACGTTCCGTCGGTGGTCTATCTTGAGCGAGCTCAGTTCAGTGGCCAGCTGATCCACTTTGCGGTTGAGCTCCTCGTTAGCTTGAAGAAGGCGGTCCAAGCGGTCGTCGCGGACCGGCGCAAAGAGGGTAGAGTCACGTTGTCTCTCGATCGCAGATGTGGACGGGGCACCGATATCCATAATCTTGTCGGCCATCCGTGACAGTGAGTCGAGGGTTTCTGTAGACGACACATTCAAAATCATCCGCACCTGCTGTGGCAGTCGCTGTAGGAACAGTTCGCGTAGAATGGATGCGTCCAATGCAGCGGAGTGGTCCCCAATCAAATGTCGCATGCGACGCAGAAGCTCCGTAGGCTATCGGTCACTGAGTTCCTCCGAGGTAAGGAGCTGCTGCAGCCTACGCTGTTCCGACTCGGTTGTCCGGCGGATGAGCTCGTCTTTAAGAGTGTCGTAGGGGTTGTCAGGAGGTGGAGAACGCAGAATGTCTCTTACGATGGCGATGACAGCAGGTGGTAAAGCGCCGATGACATAGCCGTACCTCGCTGTTTGCGACGTTACCCGGTGTCGTCGGAAGAGTGGCTGGACGCTCAGAAACCAGAGTTCAGAGTCCGCCTGCCAAAACTCCGGGAGCTTGAGAGTAGCGACGACGGGGTCAGGTACCGTGGGATTCGGCGTCGCGTCGCTGTTGGGTGTGGTGTCCATGGTCAGCCGAAATGAACGGGGCTGAAGGTCGTTACCGTGGTCACCGAAGAAGCAGGGTTGGCCGTGACGCTCGGTGCGTTGGCGAAAGGACGAGTAGGTGCGCGTTACCGCTTGAAGTCCGGGTCACCACTAGTGGGAAGACGTGAGGCGTTTGTTTTCCCACATATTTTATTTTTCCCTGCTCTGGCATGGACGTCCACAGACGCTGTCGTTCTTGCTGGCGTCTTCTTGTCTCGCGCTGGCTCGAACGCGCGGAGCCGCTGCGGCGCAACTACTTCGTCTTCTCCGAGACGCTGACGGCTTGTCATAGAGTTTTCTCAAGCTTCAACAGCGCGCATAGAAACGTTTTAGACGCACTACGTCGACGATTTTAGGTCGTGTGCAGCGCTGCTGAGAGGCTGTTATTCTGTCGGGGACAACTTCATAGTCCAGCGGGCCATGGCGTTGGAGTACATTGTATGGCCCGAAGTGACGTCGAAGAAGTTTTTCGCCGAGCCCTCTTTTAGGGGTTTTTTTTCGTTTTTTTTTTCCTATCTCTCTCTCTCTTTCCGAAACCCCACTGCCGCACGATTCATGGCCGATCCCCCGTGGTGGGTTGAGCCATTCCTCTAGGATCCAACCAACCAACCAACCCACGTCGGCGTATCGGCGTCGTTACCCGAACACGGTCGTCGGGCTGGTATTCTACGTGGCGTCATGGAAGATTGTAAACGCGGTTCTTGGTCCTTTGCTGCCTCTCGACGCGCAGACGGGCGAGTTGTCTGGCTTCTTCGGCGCACTGGAGGTAGACGGCGACGTTCAGGCCGTCATTCGTCAGTGACAGTCGGCAGCATGGCGCGAAGCGTCGTTGAGGTGCTCCTTCCGTAAACTACAGTTTGAATGCTGTCATGCGCATTGTTTTCTTCACTACCGCGTTGTAAGCGAAGGTGATCTATGGAACAATGGCGTCCTAAGTCTTGTGTTCGACTTCGATGTACATTGCAAATTATTTAAAGCGCAACAGACAGGACAAGAAGAGGACACTACGAACGCCCACTGTAAGGTTTGCAAGTGCACGCCTCCTTTTCACACAACTAGTTTTGTTTAGACACAGGGATGATGAGGCGCGTGAAGTTATGGAAGCACTTTTCATTAAGAACGCTGGGGAGAGTTGCATCAGCTTTCCGTCAGTGGCGTTATCGCGAACTGAAATCAGTTTTTTGGAGGCGGGGTAGATTAACGCTCTTTGGCTTATTGTCTTTTGTTTTTTGTCGTCATACCTTGTTGCTGTTTATGTGGTGTTAAGGTGTTAAAACTGTTTACCGATTGTGGCTTTCTGTTTTTGTTTTTATTGCTTTCTCTTGCCTTTGCGCATGTGGCAAGATTCCCACGTGGCGGCGATTGCGCAGTTCGTTTGGGTCACCTCTTTTTATGTTTTCTTTTTATGTTTCTTACAATAAACCTGCCAGTTGCGAGTCAAACGTTCGTAGTATCCTCTTCTTGTCCTGTCTGTTGCGCTTTAAATAATATGGAACCATACCAACTACCCCACTGTCGACTTTGGTACATTGCAAGCATGTCGGCATGAGCTTTATTTGGGCGCTCGGTAAGTAGATTCTTATGCGGGTGGTAGGTCCGTCGGTGACTTGTCTGGCTGTAAGCTCTACCTCTGTCGGTGATAAGGACTTCTGGAGCGCCGTGACGCAGCATGACGTTCTCAAGGCAGAATTTCACTGCTTCGGCGGCACTACAGGCATGGCCCTGATTTCGGCGTAGCGGGTGAGGTAGTCCGTAGCTACGACGAAAGGTTCATTGCTGTAAGTCGACGTCCGATCTCCTGGAACGGTAGTTGGGGTGATTCGATCGACCGAGGAAATTCTGCTGGCCTTATCGGCCGTTTTTCACGTCGCTGACAGTCTCGACATGTCCTCACGTAGTAAGTGACGTCGGCGGCAAGGTGCGGCCAGTAGTACTTTTCATGTATCCTCGGAAGCGTGCAGGAAAATAAATACCCCCCACCTCCCCGAAGGGAATCGTGAGGAAATGCGAATGCATTTCGCGCGCGCTTCACTCCATTTATATATGGTGGTTGTGGTTCGAAGAAGGAAAAGGCGCCTAATTTCTGCAGCCCGGTCGGGAGCACGGCGCAGCGCCTGTTTTTTTTTCTTCTTTTCTTTTTTTTTCTTTTTTTTTAATTTATTTTTTTATTTTTTTTTATTTTTCTTTATTTCTTTATTTTTTTTTGTTAATTTTTTTTTCATATATAGCTCCGCCGAGCTCCCGCGATGCGAGCGCCCTCACGCACTTGAAATGCATTCGCATTTAAAACTGGGGATGCGTAAAGCACGCAGCGATGGAGCGGTGTTTCCTACTGGAACATGCCAATCGCTGCTAATGTGCAATGAGAGACAGAAGACTCCAACTGGACACAGAGACTCGCAGTCCGCTTTTAGTTAACGCGCACGCTGCGAATTTTTATTGTTCAACAACGCACAGGAGAAATCTCCCACCGGCACCACCTAGGTCAAGATCCATTGCCATGTATACGGGGTGGCCAGTGAACGGTTGTGCAGCGCGAGCAGTCGGTTTTTTCAACCAAGAAACTCGCTAGCAGATGCTGCCTGTGTCGGCGTCGCGAGGCGAGAGAGGGGGGTAGCGTAGGAGAGGAGAGAGAGGGGGGGCGCGCATGCGCAGTGGGAGTGTGGGCGCTGCGGGCAGGGACGCCTAGAGGAGAGAGGGGGGGAGGTAGCAGGGGAGAGAGGAGGGGAGGCGCATGCGCAGTGAGGGGTGTGGTTGCCGCGGGGAGGGATGCCTAGAGGAGAGAGAGAGAGAGGAGGTTTTTTATTTTTATTTTTTTAAAGGGTTTGCGCATGCGCAGTAAGGGTGGTCACTCCGCCCGCCACCACCACCGGATTAAGCTTCGCCATAAGATGCTTCACATCTAACACCTGCCGGCGCTTACCTCCTCAACCTATCCTCCTCCTCCTCCGCGGACAACGCTGGACAACGCGGGACAACGCCGGACAACGCCGGACAACGCCGGATGCCTGACATAGCCCGACTATGAAATGCATTCGCATTTAAAACTGAGGGGTACAGCTGTCGGGTCGTCGTGCATAGCCTGCAGGACTTCTGGTCGCAATGCCAAAAGTACGACGAGAAGGCCTGGGCTGGCGAGAAATTCGTCTTTTTGAAAAATGTCATTTTATAAGAAAACTGACGCCAAACCTCGCCTCAAAAGTCAAACCTCCTTTTTTAAAGTAATATGGTTGAACGCGAGGCTGTCTTACATGCAAACAGAACCAATGTCCAAGGCAAACGATCACGCAACGAATCCAAGAAATGCTGAGCGACCCTATGCGATGCTCATGTGATTTTATTGCTTGTTTATGATTGTACATTTTTAGCGTTGAAATTAAATGAAGACACATTTAGTTTAGTTGGATAACCTTTATTTAGATCATGTAGCCGTTAATGAAACGCACACACTCACACTTTCACGGACGACTTTACACTTGAACAGTACTGCTGTGTGATCGCTGTGGTAGACGGTCAGAGGATCTGCAATCGTAACGTGACAAAGCCTGCATGCAAACGTGAGGTCAATGCAGTGCATACTAGTATAAGTAATAGATGGGATCAAGAGGTTTTCTACAATGGATTTTCGTCTTTTTGTAGTTGTAGCACCAAGTGGCAAATGAGAATTAATTACGAAAAAATACAAAATACCTTTACTAATACAAAGTGGCCGCTGAGTTTCAGTTATAGCAACAATGGGCATTACCTAACTTCTGTGCATACCATCAATTATATCGGACGTAGGTTCACTCAGAACCTAAAGTGACACCTGCACACTGAGACAATTTGCGCTAGAGCACTTCGGACAACTTAGATTGAGGACGACGCAACCAGCGATGGAAAGGAAAATGATAGGTGTAACCTTAAGAGACAGGAAGAGAGCAGAGTGGGTCAGGGAACGAACGGGGGCTAAGGATATCATAGTTGAAATGAAGAAGAAGAAATAGACATGGGCTGGGCACGTAGCACGTCGGCAGGATAACCACTGGTCATTAAGGGTAACTGACTAGATTCCAAGAGAAGGCAAACGCGTGAGCGGGAGACAGAAAATTAGGTGGGCAGACGAGATTAAGAAGTTTGCAGGTATACCGTGGCAGCAGAAAGCACAGGACCGGGTTGATTGGCGGAACATGGGAAAGGCCTTTGCCCTGCAGTGGGCGTAGACAGGCTGATGATGATGATGATGATGATGATGATGACTTCGGACACTGGGATACTTGGAACGCACCCTCAAGCACCCTACCAAGGACTGCAAGTTAGCCGCTCCTAAATCCCTCCTCAGTCCGTTACTAGAGCACGCCTCAGTTGTATGGTCACCTTACACTGCACTCGACATAAATCAGCTTGAGGCCATACAAAAGAGAGCAATGCGCTTCGTTTTCCGTCTATAAGACCTAAAATTTCCCCCGTAATCTCACGCAAGCGCATCATCGATAGAGCCCCTGGCTCATCAATGCAAGCTTGAACGTATCACTTCGCTACATAAGATTGTACGCGGCCGCAGTTGCATACAAGCACCAACTTCCTTTGGTAATTTCACTGCGTGCCACACGCCGAACCCACTTACTTAATGTTCTTCCTTTCCAGCCACATCTATATTGTTCTAAGTATTGATTTTTTTTATTCAAGCGCTGTCGACATTTTGTGCAGACTAGTCGGTTCTTTGCAAGAAATCCAAATGAGCAGGTTGTGAAAAATTACAAAACGAAATTTTGTATTATGTTTCTGGTGTATTGTATGTTTGTTGTATGATCTACTCTTTAATGTACCCACTCTTGCTGTCTCGCCTGCCTAGACAGCAGTATCTGTAACAAACAAACAAACAAACAAACAAAACAAAAAAATAATAAAGAAATAAATAGCGTTGCGTCGTGGGTCTCTAATAGCGTTTTCAGGTTCAATGAGTAGCGATCTAGCATTGCCTAGCATGACCTAGCATAAGTAGTGATCTAGCGTGATCTAGCTACGAGCACGGTAGCGCTCGCACTTGTGCTCGCGTACGGCCTCTTCTTCTGCCGTGCGGTGCGCTTGCAGGCTACCCATGGTGACAACCGGTAATGCATTGCGTGACACGCATATTGCAATGAACATACATACTGTTCATATGCGTAGCGTGTTGTTGCACTTCTCATTATTCTTATCGGTACAACTGCGAATGCAAACTTAGTGCTATACGATACGTATGTCGTGCGCAATTGATTTATTGTGTGCGCAGATGCGAGGATAGTTCCATTTTGTAAGTTGGCTTTCTGCAGTGCCTTTTCGGTGCGCACGGACGAGTCGGTGAGACATAGAAGGCTTCGCTTTCTTACTCAACGTCGGTCCTGCCTTTTCTGCGTTCTCCCAGGATCGTCATGTCCGGATCACTCGCTGTTTTCGGTGAAGTCGTCGGCACTTATGAGCCCCACGAAGGTGTCATCGTCAAGATCATCATGGAGCGGAGGGACAGCAGCTGCGCGAGACAAGCAGTCGGCATCACAGTGCTTTCGGCCACAATTGTAAGCCACCGTGCATAGTTATCAAAAAATAATCACGCCATATCCACGTAGTGAATGATGATGAGTGGGCGAAGCTCGATCGTTTTCATCCATAGCAGAAAGAGAATGTGTGGTCTGGAACGCGCTTATACTTCATGGTCATCAGCGTCATCGTCATCGTTATCACGTGTAGTGGGTACATTCCACTATACTGGAACGCGCTTATACTTCATCGTTATCACGTGTAGTGGGTACATTCCACTATACTGCGTCATCGTCATCTTTATCACGTGGAGTGGGTACATTCCACTACACGCGGCTACCTACCAACCTACCTACTACTACTACTACAGAGGAGGGACAGACCCACAGCCTAAGGAGCTTCGCCCCTAAAATAGGTCATTCCAACAAACCAGCTTTTTATGTTTCGAAACTATACGTCCCTACCGATGGGGATGCCGGTGAAAGCCACACACACCACCATACAAGTTTTACTGAAAGGAGCAAATTAGCTATTTCAACGAGAGTTCATTTCCGAATCTTATAATCAGGTAGTTTTTAACCATGGTAGGAAACCCTAAGAAGGGGCGATCCCCAGGAACAACTAAGGGTTTTCCAAAGGGCCCGCGAATGGGCGGTGGACCATGGTCTTCCGGTCCCAACGTGGGCGCGGCCCGCAACTACGAGTTTGTAGTTCCTTTGAACCTTATTAAAGTTTGTTGACTGAATGACTGATTATTCTGTTTCAAAAATAAGTATGCTGGTTACATGTGTATCTAGGTAAAACATCCTCGAATTTTGCGCGAAGGCGAACCGTTTTATGTGTGCTGATAGTCATCAGAAAACCCTTAGAACCACTTAGATGGGATAAGCAGATCAGAAGCCCACCTAAACTCGTTGTGCGCATTTTTTATCTCCACGAAGATATCCATCAGTCTGAAATAATGCTGGATTAATTAGGCTGACAATATCATTTCTGTATCGTAGAGGCTGAGTGCAAATGTCTCGGAGAACTTTCATGGAGAATCTTACGTCACGGGAAGACTAAAAGTATCGCTGTGCCGTTAACTGAAGCAAGCTGAAAAAAAGAATTATTAGTTTGTACATGGTTGCGTTTCCTTTTGTTGTCGGTAAGTTTCTAGCGCAATAACCACGTAGGAGAACCGCAAACTCTCACACGATGCCCGTGGAGTACTGATCTCTTTCGAGCGCTTTTAGATGAGCTGACATGATGTCAAAACTTCCGTATAGTATAACCACGTGGCACAGATGGCCGCTAGGGTGGCAAATAAAAACACGTCCATAATTCACGGTCTTGCGCATCACCATCGTACGAACGCATGTCACAGCATGTGCTCTGCGGACGCTAGAAGTGTGCGTACGCCAAAGGTACGGTTATTTTAAGGGATTGGCGAAAAACAACGTGCACGTCAGCGTGTCACGTTGGATAACACGTAAATTTTCAATAACAGCGGCACCTGTGCGAACGGTCTCGCCCGCTTCTGTCACTCATCAGAAAAATTTTGATCCACGAGTCCATTTTATTCTGTAGCATATGCCAAGCAAACACATTACTCAGTTTATGCTATAGTATTTCTTCTTTGCTTGACATATATTTCCATCTGCACGAAGGTCTCCGTGCATTAAGCAAAAAAGTCCAGTGCGTGTGCGGCCGTCGAGATTACAATGTCACTCATCCTTCTCATTCTATAGAATCGCTCTTACTCAAAGAATTGATAGATATCTGCCCTTTTCGCATATAACTGCTCTTTTTATCGTGACCATTTTGAAAACAACCTCACGCTAGCTGTCTGTGGGAGTAGTGCAAGGGCATGGCACTTTTCACGTGTTGAACAACTGCTCTACCTCCGCGAGAATCATACTGTCGTTCCGCCTCGTAGACAGGTGCGTCAGGCGCTGATTAATTTTCCAAACGCATTTCGACAAGGTGCATGAAAATGCACGCAAAATAGCATTGCATGTGTTCAGTACAAATATCCCACATATACACGTATAAATTCTATCCTGATGTCTTAGGCTCGAAATAGTGAAGAATTCTTGGTATGTTCACGAATAAAGAATTTTCGGTGACATCCTTTGACGTCGGTTCTAACCATGCCAAGTTGCCCAAGGTGGGGTAGAGTCCATTTGGCTTGTTATTCACATGGATATTGAGGGTGTACGGACAATATGAACCAAATTAAAGGCATACTACGTGTCTATACACACATTTTTTATTGTCGCATTGCCACTTTTTCATTAAATTCTAAGAGCACCAAAGTCAAGTAGGTACCGATCGTAAGTAAAAAGGAGAAAAATTGCATGTTACATCTTCAGCAGTGCATATAAAGTACAATTAAATCATTCAAGACGTCCGCCTCGGTGGACCAGTGGCTAAGGTGCTCGGCTGCTGACCCGAAAGTCGCGGGTTCGATCCCGGCCGCGGCGGTCGCATTTCGGTGGAGGCGAAATGGTAGAGGCCCGTGTACTGTGCGATGTCAGTGCACGTTAAAGAACACCAGATGGTCAAAATTTCCGGAGCCCTCCACTCCGGCGTCTCTCATAATCAAATCGTGGTTTTGAGACGTAAAACCCCAGATATTATTATTATTATTAATCATTCAAGACGAATTGCCAAGTAAATACATTCTGAATGTTCTTCATGCTTGCAAATATCGGTCTTTACTACTGCTGCTAGGAAGGCCTACCCTTCTGAAAGCTAGATTAGCTCTTCATTAATACGTCTCTTCCTGTCTCTGCGGAGCCTTAGCTCAAAATATTTAGCATTAATTCGCTACGTTGCTCGCCTTTTCTTTATACTGAAAATAAACTGCTAATAAAACAATGAATACTGCACAGTAACGAGCATTTATACTTCATTTTTAAAGCATTAATAGGGAGATTGTGCAGTAGGGAGACTGTGCAGTGCAGGAGGTTTTCTGTCATGTGCTGTAGTGATCAACACCCGGATAAATTTATCGCCGTTACTTCCCCCGTGAGTGGACACGGCAACCAAGCCGCGACGATGCCACCTAACGTACCCCTATTTGTGCAGGTTCCTTGAGTTGGAGTTTATCTCTCCTTTTTTTTTATGAAGTATAAAGACACTGTGAGGACCCATAGCCATAGGCTAGTTTGGGTCCAAAAAACAACATTTGATAAAGGCACTTCGGTAAAGCGCATCAATATGAAGTTATATAATATCGAATAAAGAATTCATAAACAAACAATAAAGCACATGAAATAACCGCGTAAAAGAATAACAACAGAAAAGAAGAATAAATAAATGAATAAATACATAATAAAGAATAAGAATTTGTCGTCAGACTAAACATAACATGACATTCACAGATAAGTTAATTCTTCTAAATAGTGATTTTCTAGTGCTTTTGAAAAAATTGAACACATTTTTATTTCAAAAGGTATAGCATTCCAGATTTTAATACCAGTGAACTGCAATAGATGTTCGCCATATACGTTGTTAGTCCATGGAATATTCCAATTACCAAAGGTTAGTTGTCTGGTAAAACGACATGGGACGTGATACAATGACACGTTAAAAGGGTGGTTGTGATTAACAACAGTGCGTACATGTTTGGCTAGTTTTAATTTCCATAGGAAGTCGAAGGGCAGGATAAGTAATCGAAAAAACAAAGGTTTGCTGGGGTCATTGTACTTGGAATGAGTAAAGATTCTGACAGCACGTTTTTGAAGTCGTCTAACCGGGTCCAGGTAAGTTATGTACGTGCCGCCCCAAGACTCAATGCAATACGAGAGGTGACAATGAATAAAAGCATAGTAAAGTATTCGTATGGTAGTGGCATTGAAGTGTTCGCAAGCCTGAGTAAGTGCATAACATCCTGAGGCTAATTTAGAACACACATTTTGAATCTGCTTCTGCCAGTGTAAGTTGTCGTCTATAGTGACCCGAGATATTTCATTGTAGTCACTTGCTCGATCACATAATCATTAATATTTATGTGCATATCATTCGCATTTATAGATTTTGACCGAGCGTGAAAGGTAATACATTTAGTCTTATTGGTATTAACAGATAGTTTATTATTATATAACCAATGAGCAACCTTTTTCAATTCAATATTGGCCTTCGATTCAAAATCACTTGGATTATTAGCTGTAACTATGATACAAGTATCATCAGCGTACACCAGTACGTTAAAAGACTGCAAAATTGAAGGACACTTTGTACATTCCAAAGTGTGTTCGGCGAAAGCGTGTGGCCATTCCACTCATTATGCCATGTATTTTTTTCTTTTACACTCTCAGTGGGATAAGACACAAACCGAATGGGTGCGTGTTTTCTTCTTTAATTTTTTACCGTGAATCGCAGTGAGACGCGAGACTCATCTTCCTCCGGCCGCATGCGTTAGTATTTTCTCGCGCTTTGCGCATCGTGCAAACGCCATCCGCGTTCCAGCTCTTAAATTGACGTACCCTTTGTAAATTGGAAAGTGTATTCCGTGAACGCCTCGGTCCATTGAGACGGCGTCCGTCAGAATGATTGCAAACTCTGGGCACAGCGACACTGCGCAAGCAAAGCGCGAGTGCTATAGAGTCCGACGCGACCGGCGTTCCGTCTGCGCATCCCGGCGGCCACCTGGCTCCGTGCCAGAGCTCGGATGGACGGACGGACGGACGGACGGACCGACGGACGGACGGATGGACGGACAGACTGATGGATGGACGGACGGATGAACAGACAGACAGACGGAAGGACAGACGGACGGACGGACGCCGGACGGAGGTCGGACGGACACCGGACGGACACCGGACTGACGTGAGCATGAGACATTAAAGGCTTTCGTCTTAAAGATTACACCATCTCCCACTAAAGGGAACGATGTGTAGATGCGAAGCAGCGGGCGCTAACGCTTACACTGCTGGCGGCGTCCACGCTGGCGCTCATCGCAGCGTTGCACAGGAAAGAAACCTGGGGGGGCGCAAAGCACGCAGTGATGGACCGGTGTTTCCTACTGGAACATCTCAATCGCTGCTAATGGGCAATGAGAGACAGAAGACTCGGACTGGACACAAAGACCCGCAGTCCGCTTTTAGTTAACGCGCACGCTGCGAATTTTTTATCGTTCCACAACGCACAGGAGAAATCTCCCACCGGCACCACCATGCAGGTCAAGATCCATTGCCATATATACGGGGTGGCCAGTGAACGGTTGTGCAGCGCGAGCAGTCCGTTTTTTCAACCAAGAAACTCGCTAGCAGACGCTGCCTGTGTCGGCGTCGCGAGGCGAGAGAGGGGGGATCGTAGGAGAGGGGATGACGCGCATGCGCAGTGGGGGGCGTGGACGCCGCGGGGAGGGATGTCTATAGGGGGGAGCGTAGGAGAGGAGAAAGGGGGGAGCGTAGGAGGGGAGAGAGGGAGGGGACGCGCATGCGCAGTGAGGGAGTGGCCTCCGCAGGGAGGGATGCCTAGAGGAGAGAGAGGTGGAGAGGAGGTTTTATATTTTTATTTTTTTAATGGGTTGGCGCATGCGCAGTGGGGGGTGTGGACGGACGGACGCCGGAAGGACACCGGACGGACGGACACCGGACGGACGGATGGACACCGGACGGACGGATGGACGGACACCGGACGCCGGACGGACACCGGACGGACGGACAGACGGACACCGGACGCCGGACGGACACCGGACCGACACCGGACGCCGGACGGACGGACGGACGGATGGATGGACAGACGGACACCGGACGGACGGACGCCGGACGGACACCGGACGGACGGACACCGGACGGACACCGGACTGACGTGAGCATGAGACATTAAAGGCTTTCGCCTTAATACGTGAGGCAGGTCGTTAATACACAAGGAGAATAGCAAAGGTCCGAGTACTGAGCCCTGGGGGACACCGGTAGTCAAGTGGCTTATCGAAGACATGAAATCATTCATTAACACAGTCTGTTGACGACCTTCGAGGTAGCCCGAAAGAAGTTCAAATATGTCCCCACGGAAACCATAACGCGGTAATTTTTTTAGAATATATGCTGTGATCTACGGTGTCAAATGCTTTTTTGAGGTCCAGAAAGATAACTCCTACTAACTTATTTTTATTCAATGCTGTGTTTCTTATTTGAGTAAGGGTCATAACAGCAGTGCAGCTAGAATAGTTTCGTCTGAATCCGTGTTGCTGATGGCAGAGCATGTTATATTTCGCAATAAATTTATAGAATCGGTTGACAAGAATTTCTTCGAAACCATTGTTAATTATGCTCAAAATGGATATTCGCCTGTAATTAGATGGGTGAGAATGATCACCACATTTATGTATTGGGATAACCTGTGCAATTTTTAAACAAGAAGGGTACAATGCTGCTTGTACAGAGTGGTTAAATAGGCGACACAAAACCGGTCCGAGGACGTCTAAATTTTCTTTAAGAAGCCTTACAGTTATTCCATCTAAGCCTGATGATTTATTCATTGACATTCCCAGCACAATAGATCTAATTTCCTCAAGGTCGATGTAATACATGACAAACGAATTTTGATTGGAATTCGAGAGGCCTTGTCCATGATTAGACTCTTTGAAATCTTTAGCTAAAGTTGCACCAATACAGGCAAAATTAAAATTAAACAATGCAACCGTGTTAGTGTGTATGACATCAGGAAGCACCTTGGATCAGGAGGACTGCCAACAATATCATTTACAATTTGCCATATTCTTTTGGTATTACCACTCGTCTGCTCTATTAGTCTTGCATAATAATTCTTTTTACTCGCTCTCATCAGTGCAACGGATTTATTACGCATTGATTTAAACTGGCGTAAATAAAATTCGTTATGTTTGTGCCATTTCCATTTATCATGCCAGTAATCCTTGCTCCGTAGGACTTCCGGGATTTCTTTATTTATCCATGGATTTAATGTTTCCCGTCAATGAACCGAAACTTTTTTACTTCTTCTTTTGATTGCGTCTTTAAGAAGAGAAATTAAGTTAGAAAATTCGATATTAACGCCATCATGATATTTTTCATTGAAACAAGAACCAAGAAGAATATTTCTTAAAGCCACGTAGTCTATTTTTGTTACAAACCTAGGCACATCAGGTTTTTGATTTTTTAGGCTATCAACCGAGACAAATATCGGGAAGTGACCTGTAATTGGCGTATCATACACTTCGGCACTAATATTCCTATCAGAGTTTGTTAGCGCATGATCGATCAATGTAGCAGAGGTAGCTGTTATTCGAGTTGGCGTAGCGATAAGGTTGTGAAAGTGATACGATTGCAGCAAGTACATGTAATCATCATTAGCTGGACTACTGGTTTTGATGGGATGCCTTTTTTTGGTCGGGCCAGCTCATCGGCATTTTGCACGGACCAGTTTGATCCCTTACGTCACACCTTTGATGCACCGTTCGAGCTCGGCACGGGCATCGCTGCTGGCGATATCTTCGATACGCCGGTATCGCCATGCCTGCAGTACGAGCATGATCACCTCTACTGGACACACGTACGTGGCATCATGACGTCACCAATCCACCCCGCCAGCGCCACGCCAGCGGCTATAAAAGGGACACCTATTGCTTCTAGCGGAAGTGGACACGGCAACCAAGCCGCGACGGTGTCACCTAATGTATCCCTACTTGTGCAGGCTGGCGACTGGAAATATGGTTTTCGTAGTGGCGATCCTTGCTTAGAAGTGTTGCCGTGTCCACACAATATTCTAAAGTGCATAAGTGGCTGTTTTCCGCTAGCGGGTCTGTTGCTTTCACTGTCAGGAGATTTCGAGCAAAATCCTGGATCTATTATGGATGTAATGTTTAAGGAAATACTAGAAACGCCAAAAACTCTCTTGTCCAAAATTTCGCAAATGCAAGAGCAACAGGCCTCATCTGAGTCCGCTATGATTGAAGTTCAGAACAGATTATTAATCATTGAGAAGAAATTAGAGTGCACAGATAATGTGGATGGTAAGCTGCTAAAACATGAAATGCAATCGATAGAAGCGATGCTGAATTGAGCGATCTGTGCAGTAATGTTGACGACATAGAAAATCGCTCTAGACGAAACAACTATTGGAGGCGAAAAGAAGAAGGCCCTGAGAATAATGATGACTTACTGAAAAGAATAAATGATATATTTCGGTCCATTCTTAACCAGAAACTGAATTCTATAGAAAGAATACATAGACTGGGAAAGAAACTTCCTGGCAAAGACCGCCCTGTAATCCTTAGAGTGTCAGACTACCGAGACAAAACAAAGATATTGAAGAATTGTTTCAAGCTAAAAGGCACTCCCATTAACATTAGTGAGGACTACTCAAGACGCGTTACTGAGATACGCAGAAACTTGTGGATCTCAAGTGTAGTCGAAAGAAAGAAAGGAGCGAAAGTTAGACTCGTTTATGAAAAAGTTCTGCTAAACCCAACCACCAATGACCTGAAAGACACCAAACGGTTGACTTTAAAAACATAAACTTAAATGCTCGAAGCGTGCTGAACAAAAGTCTCTTAATTGAAAGTTTAGCCTCGGAACATGATCCTGACATATTGGCAATCACCGAGACATGGTTGCACCATAGGTCGGCGAACTCATTCATGAGTTGACTCACTCGGATTCACTCAGACTCAGATTGAGCCGTGAGTCTGAGTCGGAGTGAGTCCGGGTGAGTAATATTTTGGTGAGTTTGAGTCCGAGTGAGTCCGGTTGAAAAAAATTTTCGTGAGTGTGAGTTCGAATGAGTTCGGCTCAGGAAAATTTTGGCGAGTTGAGTCCGAGTGAGTCCAAAGTGCAAGATATATGTCTTGAGTGAGTCTGAGTGAGTTCCGCTTTTTTTGCCGACCTATGGACTCATATCTACTCATCTTCAACATTGCTATCAGCCTTACCTGGATAAACGTTTATACTCACGTGTACTCGCACGTATTCCAAAGCAGTGTCCCTCATACACCCTTTCAATATTTATTTATCAGAAGCGCGAATTGCCTTAGGGGAATGCATTGACCCCCCCCTCCCTTGGGAACTCTTCCAAGGAAGTTCTTGATAACTATTTCTTATGTTGACCTCTCTTTCAAGAAAAATGACCTTACTGGTTTACGAGCGCTCATAACTCGTATTAGAAGGTACTATATCAAAAGGCACCAAGAAGAGCACCGATTACGTGAGATATTGGTGTTATAGAGCATGGACACCATGGTCGAAAAAGATAATTCTAGGCTAACGGACTCATGAGTCGACTCACTTGGAGTCACTCACTCAGATCGAGCCGTGAGTCTGAGTCTGAGTGAGTCCGGGTGAGTAATGTTTTGTTGAGTTTGAGTCCGAGTGAGTCCTGTTGAAGAAAATTTTCGTGAGTGTGAGTCCGAGTAAGTCCGGCTCAGAAGAATTTTGGTGAATCTGAGTGAGCTCCCTAAGTTTTGCCAACCTATGGTTGCACAGTAAGGTACATGATGTGGAAGTTACACCGCTGGGTTACGCCTTAATAAGGAAGGATCGAGACGGGAGAGCAGGCGAGGTAGCACTTATGATTAAAATAGACATAAAATATCAAAGTTTACCAGATGGTGGTGACATTGAAGCCATATGGGTGAAGATTCGATTAAATAATCACCATATCTACATTGGGGTTATGTACAGACCCCTCTATTCTCCTGCTACGACTCTGACCGACTTAAGATGATTTATGGATTCTGATATGTCCCAGGATGACAAAATAATTTTGCTTGGTGATTTCAACTTACCAGGTATTCAATGGGATTCGCATGGTCGATGAAGTGGATGCGCTTGAAAGACGAGGACGAAGAAGAGGCGGGACACACACTCGTCCTCGTCTTTCAAGCGCATCAACTTCATCGACATGCAGAACCAACTGGCCCAACTAAGTGCATTAATCGCATGGTATTACAGAAACCGAAGTAGCACATTTTGAACATTTTTGGGACCTTGCCTTTTGTTTTAACCCATGCCAAATTGTGTCTAGCTGCACATCTGTTTTTAAGGCTGTATCCTCTATTCTTGACCTTGTATTTGTATCGTCGCTCCTCGAGGGAAATGTTAAAACATGTGATGTAATCGAGGGCATATCGGATCATAAGATGGTTATGTCTTCCTTAGATATGACTTCCGCCAAGTTGCATAGGGATTACAAAAATACAGTTTTGAACTTCGCGGCTGCTAATGTCTACTCTGTTTTAGAAAAGCTTGAAACCTCATTTGATACCATTGTTCTCCTGCAAAATTCGAATGTAGGCACAGATAGACTATGGGATTATTATTCACAGGTGGTCACTGAATGCATTCAAATGTTTATTCCAACACGTCAAAAAAAAGATAGCTAAGAAAAATCCTTGGATAACACGTGAAGTGATCCATGCCAAAAGGCAACTGAAACGAAATCGGAAAGCTCACTCAATGAAACCTTGCCCTGAAGGGAAGAAAACCATTCACGTTATGAGCCAGGAATGAAGACGTCTAGTTACAAATTCCAAAGATAATTTTTATGACGTTAAACTAAAAAAGTTCTTTCACGAAGCACCCGAAAAGTTCGGGAGATACGTGAATCCAAACACACAAACCCATCTTGATGAAGATAAAGAAAGCCTACAAGCACGTGCTGAAAGGTTTAATGCCTTTTTTTTAGTCAGTATTTACCGAAGATGAGAGACAAGTACCGACTTTTAATGAGGCTTCTGACACACCTGACATAGAGGAATTTGTAGCGATTAGTGAACAAGGAGTATTGAACCTGCTCCTTAAAATTGACAAAAAGAAAAGTGCAGGACCTGACGGAACACCAAATTAATTTCTATATAGGTACGCAGTCTGGGTCTCGAAGTATTTGAGAATTATTTTCCAGTCTTCAATAAGTAGTGGTTGCTTTCCCACTGCTTGGAAGGTCGCTAAAATCATACCGATACACAAAAGTATGCGATAGTACTAACGACTGCAAAAATTTCCGCCCCATCACGCTCACAAGTACTTGTTCCAAGCTTCTCGAGTATATTGTCTCCAAGCACCTTTTGGCTTATCTACATATTCACAACACAATATAACCACAGCAACTTGGATTTCGAAAAGGCCTATCTACTGTTACTCAGCTCGTTGAACTTGCTCATGATCTCTCCTCTGAAATTAACTCGCAAGGTCAGGTTCACATAATATTTTTAGATCTTGCAAAAGCCTTCAATATGGTGTCCCATGCTAAACTGTTGTTAAAAAAAACGCTATCTTTAAAAACCCTAACTTAACGCAGTGGTCTTCCTCCTATTTCCCCAATCGCAAGCAGTACGTTCAAGTCAGCAAGAAAAAATGTGCCGTTGTTAATGTTATTTCTGGAATTCCCCAAGGTAGCGTCTTGGGCCCACTACTCTTTTTGATTTTTATCAACGATTCACCTAAAGATATTATGGTTCCCATAAGCGTTTTTGCGGACGATTGTGCAATGTATAGAATCGTTAAATCTCCTTCTGATAAATCAGGACTAAATCTAAACCTCCAAAAAATACATAACTGGTGCATTATTTGGCAGATGGATCTAAACGCCACAAAATCAGTAACGATGAGCGTAACCAGGAAAAAAAACGCATTCTAAATACGACCTTCTCTATAAACGATCATGGGCTTCGCAGAGTCTAACAACACAAATATTTGGGTTTATTGATAACTTCCGATATGCGATGGAATGCGCATATAGAATCTGTTTGTGCTAAGGCCAACAAAGCATTGTGGAGACTTCCAAGAAATCTGCACCACGCCAGCCCAGAAATCAAATGCTTGGCTTACAAGGCCCTCGTACGGCCAATCATGGAGTACGCAAAGGTGGTATGGTATCCGTATACAAAAAGCAATTGCACTAAGCTAGATAGAATACAAAGATTGGCGTCATGTTTCATATTTAATAAATATCAGCTTTTTCCACTCCCCAACTCGGCTTCGCAAGGTGGCCTACCTTCAACCACTAGAACAAAGAACAGAGTATGAAAGGCCTAAATTACTCCTCTTAATAATTAAAGAATTAGTAAAAATAGACAAATCAAAGTATATTTATATATAGAAACTGGGGAAACATCAAGGTACCGGCATAACATGTACATTCCTCCTCCCTGATCACACAACGATGGTTTTATGTTTGTTTCTTACCACGAGCGATCAGCGAGTGGAATAGGGCTGCCTAATTCTGCTGTCTTATCTGAATATGTGCCTTCTTTCTTAAAAAACCTAAATGACGTCGTGTTTAAAGATGTATAGCTCATTTTATGCTTACTTTGTGTGCTCCAGTGTAAAGTGCTTTGGCTATTCTCTGTCATGTATTATTGCTCTTTGTATAGGGCAGGGGTCTCAAACACGCGCACCGCCGACCTGTAGTTTGCGGCCGGCATGTGACACTCTTCGTCCTATATGTTTTTTTTAATGAAGTTGCGACTGTTTAGGACGTTCCTAAACGATGCATGTATTATTTTATCGCCTAACGGGATTAATAACGCTTTGTCTGCGTAAGCTACAGAGACGTGATTGGTCTTCAGCAACCTTTTTTAGGAGCGAAGCTCCTTAGGCCGGCACCCCGCCGTCGCCGTTGAAGCTCCCTGGCGCGGTGCCAGCTGTGGCATCTCCCTCTCACGCGGGAGGATAAATGAGCTTTATGAGCGCTGGAACGCGGATGGCGTCTTCACGATGCGGAAAGCGCGAGATACGAACGCATGCGAAACGGAGGCAGATTAGTCACCCTCCCCCTTTTTCTTCTTTTTGTTAAGCACCCCATGCGGTCATCGTGTGTATTAAGATAACCACGGAACAAAAAATGTATACTGGGATCGGCATTCAGATTTTAGTCATTGTGAAGATCGGTATCGATATGATTCTGGCCTCCTGACCCATATATGAGAAATGAGACAATATGTGAGTTATGGGGAAGGCCTGTGAAACTGCAACGTTAGCTGACATTTTCTTCAACCCCCCCCCCCCCCTGCTTTTCCCTTTTTCGCTGTCCCGGCCTTTTGAGGGACTACATTTCGTGACTGCGGCCCGGTAGCTGATGTGAGATTGAGACCCCTGGTATAGGGAGTACTTATTTTTGTGTACGAATGTTTTTTATTCCACCCCTGTTATAGCCCAAATGGGGCTGATAGTATAATAAAATGAAAGAATAAATGAACTGAGCTCTATCAACCGTACACGTTGGTCCGCTTAACATAGTTAGGCTATCGCGTGAGGGTCTTTTTCTTGTTTGTTTGTTTGTTTGTTTTCTTTTTTGCCCTGACGAATCTGACGGACCTACTGTTCACGTGCGACAATGCGAAAAGCTGCTGCCTGGAAAGGATAGCAGTCGCCAGCTACCGCGAAATACGTGTACATTCTCGTGAATAAGCGTTGTTCAGGGACACAGTCATCATTATTTAGATCGTCATTATCAGCGTATTTTATGTCCACTGCCGCACGAAGGCACCTCCTAGTCATCTTCAATGCGTTTTAAACGTGAGACAACGGCACGGGTTTGTTCGTACTTGACGAAATAACTGCTAGCAAGGCTTAACAGACGACGACCAGGTGCCCGTGTGTGTGTGTTCGACTGCACTTATGTGTGTGTGTGTCTTGTCTATGTCATTGTCAGATTGCGCGAGGTTTTCAGTTACAGTAAAGGACACGTACTAAAGCACCTTCTACACTCCACGTATTCATTATATGCCAATTCTTCAGTAATTCTTTTCCTTCCTATGAATATAATATTGCGTGCTTACAGTGGCTAAGTAATATTTTCTGATTACGTTCCATCAGAATGACGTTTTAGTCAAAAACTAGCAGTTGTTCCGTGCACGAATACAACCGATGAGCGAAGCTCCTTAGAAAATGGACGCAAACGACTACGTACGTTCTGAAAATGTTCGCGGCGTCGGCGCCTAGAGTCGGCCGCTCTAGCACGTACGGCAGGATCCTGTCGGCAGAGCCGTTGTAACTCCGTTCGTCGTGCTTTAACCGCAGGATCCTGTTGTCGTGCTCGTCTTGCTGCCGCTGCTTTGGCTTTGCGTTCCGCATCCTTGCCAAGCTGCTTATCGTCTTCATCATCTTCACACTTACGTTTCTGAGGACGACTATCCATGTTCTGTGAGCAGCCCTAAGTAATGTCAAGTGGGTCCCTATATTTTTTATATGAAACATGGTTTTCGATTAATTTTACTGTCCTTAATAAACGCGAACTGTTTTTGCGCCGCGTGCCTTGCTTTTTGTGCAACGCGCGCCTTGCGCGGCGCTTTCTTTTTTCTTTAATGCGCCAGCGCAGGGTGGGGATAGCATCTCCTACTACCTTCGACAAAGCGCCCGTACTGCGCTAGAATGATGGTTGTCATTTCACTATCCCGGATAGAGGTTGTGAAAGTGAAGACGACCATTATAACCAGTTGTGCACAGCGCTTATTTCTTTTATTTAACCACAAATTTCTGGTGCGCTAGGACCAAACCGCTCGGCGTTCGGCACGCGCGGCGTTTCATTGTCTTTCTGGGCTGGCGCCGCATCTATGTTTTGCAGGGAGCTTCAACAGCGACGGCGACGGCGGGGTGTGGGCCTAAGGAGCTTCGCTCCTAAAAATCTTCTGTTGGGCCTAGTTAACACATAGCATTTATGGCGAAAGCTTCAACGCAAACCAAGACGGGCCGCGATTTCTCGAGACATTTATTCTGGGCAGAAGCAACAATGAACACGCGCGGCTTGCCTTGGAAGCATATATACCACATCAAGAAAAAGGCAGCTTATTGTATCAGTGATATGCATAGGCGTGCGCACGAGGGGGGGGCAGGGGGGGCGGCCGCTCCCCCCCCCCTAGTCACCCAAGATGGGGGGGGGGGGGGGCGCAAAGTCTGCCCCATACATTGACTTAATAGGGAAGGGGGCGCTGCGACGAGCCGTCGCCCCCCCCCCCCCCCCCCCCAAAGGGGAATATTGCGCACGCCTATGGTGATATGCCTATATACTTGTACCCCTCGGAATATGAATTAATGCGCGCGCATCTTCGTTAGAAATCTCTGTTTTTATCTATGCAATACGTCGTGTTGCACGCGCATGCATGGTTTGTGGTTGTGACATTCATATGCGTTGTTTCGTGAAAAAATAAAGCAGCTGTTAGTCAGATCCAGTGCTTGCCTCTTCTATTCTTTGTGGTCCATCTTGGTTTGCGCTGAAGTTTTAACATTAAATAATGTTTTTGTTAATTACAAAGTGTGGTACACGAATGAAGACGCGGGAGATGTTTACACAAAGCACCTTTTTTCCCCTCATTGACCGTACGTCATCTGCAACACGTTCGCGCAGCCATGTTCACAAGGATGTCTATCACCTGTTGCTCGACTGTCCCTAGCACAACACCGCGGCTCGAACGGGAGCTCCGTTTACTGAACACAGAAGGCACTTTTTCACTTGCCTGAGTTCTAGATCCATTGTTATTATCACCGCTATAAATCAATGAAAGTCCTCGTACTTTTCTTTGACAACGCGACTATATGTGATGAGTGCTGACTTAAGTACATCGTGTATGTGCACTGCGTCTGTGTGCGCCAGACATTAGAGAATTTTAGTTTAGTGCACGCAAGGCTGTCCGTTCGCAACATGCTGCGCGCTGCGTAAGCTACGTCTGAGGCTGCCTCCTACAGCATTAGTTTACCATGCGCAACATCCGAAACGTCTTCTAGACCTGAGCGTCAACAGGCCTGTCAACGTCTTCTAGACCTGAGCGTCAACAGGCTTGCCTTTGAGTGTTGCTTCCCGCCATCTAGTGGCGAAGCAGTAAGCTGTCATAACCGATATTGGTCGACGCAACACACAAGTCAAGGCATGACACAAGCCGAGCTTTTCCGACGACTAGTCGTTTGGGGTGTTGGGGCTAGGTGAACCAGCAGCACGAAGGACACAGAGACGAAGAAGACGAGCGCTAACTGCCAATTTAACATTTATCGTTTGCTACAGACATTTTGTAAAAGAAAAAAAAAGAGAGAACCATACAGGGGTTGCTTAACGCTAAATACAAAAATACCCCCCATCCACGTGCCATTGTTCACGTGCCATGAAACCTGCTTTCACAATGAGGAGGGTGCCGTGTGGGTAATCCGCGGGCGAGAAAAATCAGCTGAGCTTAGTGGAACACGGACGTGCACACACGTGCGGTACAATGCAAGGCTAGAACTATCCCTTTACTTTCTAACACTTGGAATGGTTTTGGAGCCGATCATTCAGACATCTGCCGCTTATACACGCGTAGCTCCACCACAGTTCCAAGGGATCACACACACGACGCCGTGTACACAATCCACAAATGCGTCGCGGCGCTTCACGTCCACATCGAATTCCTGCATCTTTGAAAATCACGTTGTTTGGTCAGCCTACGTTGTGATCCGGCTTATCAGCTATCACAATCCACTGCACCTGTTCATAGATTGCCTTCAGGTTACTTAGTTAAGCTCCAAATCAAGGGCAACTGCAAAATCCACACGGACTTCGTTCGCTGTCACGACCAAAGTAGCCACGACCACCGCACTGCTGTCGGTCGGGGCCATCTTGCCTGCTTTGGTCTCGGCAGGTCGAGATCTCGCGGGAGAGCCGCCGCAAACGTACGCAGCGGCCGTTGGCGGCGCAACGTAAGCGCCGAGATCTAGCGTGCGCATCCCTTGCGCGCGCAAACGCACGCATCTCTCTTAGGTTCAGCGCATGCGCAGTCTTGTGCCCACTCACCCGTTGCGAGCGCAAGGCCGTTGCGCGCTCAAGTAGCTGATTTTGTTAAATGTGCGCAAGTTTAAGGGAACTAATTTTTATATACGCAAAGATTTTTCTACGAAAACGCGACAGCCTCGCCGTAAGCTGCTGGAGTACGCAAAAGCTGAAAACAAACCCTTTAAGCTATCCTTCGATAAGCTTCGCATTGACACTAACAACTACGTTTTCGATCATTCTAGCAACATAGTTGTGTTGTCCACGTGATAGTTCGAGGCTAACACGCGCGCGCGTAGACGGAGTTCAGTGTAGTCGCCAGGGCTGGGCAGTATCGAAGATACATGTATCTTAGATACTATCTTAGATACTGTTTAGGTATCTTGTATTTGTATCGCGATACGTCTCGAAGGACGAATATCTGTATCTGTATTTCCGATACATTGAATAATGTATCGCGTATCTTAAGATACAAGATACTGCATCGCAACACTGCCGTGCGAAACAATAATCGCTGACTGAACTCCGCTTGTCAAGCTGGTACGGGTGCCTCTAAACCACCTGAACGAAACTAAGGGCCGTGACATAATTTTACCTTTCCGCTAGAGACCACTAGTGGTGGCAGGCGATAAGGTTCGCGTCCCTTTTGTTAGAGCGCAGCAACATGACAGCGCTCGCGCAGTCTCGACAGAGACAAGCGCGCGAACGTCTACGTTCGCGCGCTTGCCCACGAGCCTTTTGTTTTCCCAATTCTTTCCTGTTTTAAATGTGTCAGAGCCAAGACACTTACTTTTCGCCAATCACCAGCGCCGCGTACCACAACCCGTGCTTCGATGATCGCGCAAATTCTGATGCCGCTCTCCTGCATGGTGCTTCGTTACGAAATCTGAAGCACGGGGCTTCTTTGCATCTCTGGCTTTCCCACATCAGCGATTTGATGGATCTTGTAGATGTAAGTTTGAATTACATACGACTGACTTAAGCGCAAATAAAATTCGAACTATAGCACCGCCGTTACCGATGCTAGATCTAATAGAGCAAGCGTTTACCTAACAGACGGTATCTTGTTGTACCACACCGTTTGCTTATATGCCGCTATCTCTTTTCAAGGAGCTCTTGAAATCATAGTATGGTTGTTAGCACAAGTGCTTTCTTATTTGTCCTTCTATTGCATTTCACACATTATGTAGGGCTCTGAGCTGGTTTTTTTCCCGGTCTGTTCACTGCAATATGTATTTTGTAACGTGTAGCCAAAATAGGATCGCTTATTTATTACTTTTTACTATCTGCTTTGTTTCTGCTAGTGTTTACACATTTATATTTCACTTCAGTTTACTGTTCTGTCCCGGCGATTTAGGGAACAAATATGTCATTATGTGGACTTGCATTGAGTATACAGTACCAAATATTTTGCTTAATGCTTAGTAAAATGGCGAAATTGAGTTTGCATGACATTAATGGAAATAATTGGGAGTCAGCTTAAAGATTTTACGAAGGGGATTCGAGAAACATTGATATGCCAAATGGTCCGTTTTTCTCATGAGCGCCCCAAAGAGCCATTTCAGAGAATTTTCCATAGACACTGATTTTTTTTTTTTATCTTACCATAACAGGAAATTTGACGACACTTAATTCTGAATTGTTATAGGTATTGGTGGTGCCACCTGTATCGTGATCATGTACGTGTTCACTCTGAATGTTCGATACGACACGGTTTTCCTATTTTAGTTATAACTGTTTTCCTTTTGTAGGCTTCCCTGACTGTTTACTATTAGTAATCGCCAAGTAGTCGGAGCTATAGGCGGCAACAGCGTGAAGAGTGGCAGTGTCCTGCATAGGTCGGCAAAACTTGTGGAGCTCACTCAGACTCACTCATGAAATATATTTTGCGCTTAGGGCTCACTCGGACTCAAACTCACCAAAATGTTTCGGAACCGGACTCACTCGAACTCACACTCACGAAAATTTTCATCAACCGGACTCACTCGGACTCAAACTCACCAAAGCATTCGTCACCCGGACTCACTCAGACTGACGGCTCGATCTGAGTCTGAGTGAGTTCGAGTGAGTCGACTCATGAGTCCGTTAGCCTAGCATTATCTTTTTCGACCTTGGTGTCAATGCTCTATAACACTAATATCTCACGTAATAGGTGCTCTTCTTGGCGCCTTTTGATATAGTACCTTCGAATACGAGTTACGAGTGCTCGTTAACCAGCAAGGTCATTTTTCTTGAAAGAGAAGACAACGTAAGATGTATTTATCAAAAATATTCTTGGAAGAGTTGGCAGAGGGGGGAGGTCAAGGCACCCCCCTTCTTAATTCACGCCTCCGATTAATAAATATTGAAATAGTGTATGAAAGACAATGCTTTGGAATACGTGTGAGTAGACGTGAGCATAAACGTGAATCCAGGTAAGGCTTATAGTAAGGCTGAAGATGAGTAGACATGTCCTGCAACGATTCGTGCACTATACTGCCATGCGCTCTTATTTCTTTATTTCGTTGCGATCAGGTTTAAGCTGCAAAGACTGTTAGCACCGCTCGGCAAAAGGAGCACCGCAATGTTTCGGAATCTTCGAGATTGTCTCAGAATGTTCTGTGAAGATTACGCTCATTACCCGCCCGCGGCGGCTGCATTTCGATGGAGGCGAAATGGTAGATGCCCGAGTACTGTCCGATGTCAGTGCACGTTAAAGAACTCCATATGGTCGAAATTTCCGGAGCTCTCCACTACGGCGTCCCCATAATCACATCTTGGTTATGGGACGTAAAATCCCAAGAATTATTATTAAGATACGCGCAGTACGCGAGCAGTTCGCGAGCACCAGCGATAACGCTAGAACGTGCGATCGATGGTGCATAAAACAAGACGCGGTCTACCGATAATCAGATCGCCGACGACCAGCGACTTCTACTGCCGCTGTCAGTGTACAGCGTGATTTGCTTGTATTTTGAGTTACTTATAGTTATCTGGGCACAAGTTAGCGCAATAAAAGAGTTTCGCGTCTACCAGAATGCCGCTTTCTTCACAGTCGACACCAATACAATCGGTGTGAGGAGTTTCTGGGATGCACAGGTTCTCTCGTTGAAGAGAAAAATTTATTGTGCGTTAGTGAGTACATAGATAACGGACGCTTTACGCCAGCACATAAGAAGAATATGAAAAGTAATTGCAAATTTATGTGCTCCATGTGTACACACTGCGTCAGAAAAAAATGTCGCTACCAGTGTTGTTGCTGCTGCATTAGGTAAACGGTCTTTTATTGACAAGGTCACACCTGTATTTCGCGCGAAGGCTTCTTATTGAAGCTCTGTGGTTAGATGACAATCCGCTAGCTTGTCATCAAGATGAGTGGTTTTCATCAATAAGAACAGTGACGAGTATGTACCGCTGTCTCAGCAAAGGGTATTAAGAGGTGTCCTGTTAAGCAGCGAAAACGAAGGCATTTTGAGCAAGAAGTGCAACACTTTTGAGATACTAGCAGACAATTCATCAAAATGAAATTAAATTATTCACATTTAAGCCATTTTCAAGCAGACCTTCTCGTGTATAGGCGTTCGCTACTAGTTTATGAGGGTCTATAACCACCAAATTTGCGAATGTATCGAAGTATCTTAAGATACAATTGGCAAGTATCGTATCGGATACAATTGTGGCGGTAGTATCTTGTATCTGTATCTCCAATACTTCTTGCCGGAGTATCTTGTATCGTATCGCGATACAATTTCGAAGTATCTTTGCCCAGCCCTGGTAGTCGCCATCTTTATCTGTGTCTTTTACTAGCATTCCAAGCCTACTGCCCTAGAGGGATGATTTGTGTTCTTACTTAGATGATAGTGATGCAGACATATTAATACTCACAGAGACCTGTCTTTATCCTGACGTAACCAACAAAGAAATGTTCCCTGATAAGGGCAACTACAGCGTATATCGATGTGACCGTGTTGATACATGAGGAGGTGACGTGTTAATAGCGGTGAAAAAGAGTCTCATCATTTCACTTTGATACTAACCATTCTATAGGCCACAATTTCGAAATAAAGAAAAAAGAACTAAAGTATTTGTATTCTTGTATCTGTATCTGCATTCCGGAATACTTTTATCATGTTTTTGCAAAAGCATGTATCAGATACATTGTCAAAGACAAATGTATCTCAGAATCTCTACTTTAGGCTCCCAGTGCATGTATTTCGATACCTGTATCCGGAATACTTTTCTGGCCATCTCTGCCCAGCCCTGTTCCCAGACAAAGAAAAGGTTGATATTGCGGTTTTCTTGAGCACAGGAAAGAAACAGGTAAACACCAAAAACTGCACGCAAAAGTACGGCGGTTCGCCAGCTCATCATTTCTTGTACTGTAGCTGATTATGCTGCTGGACTTTGTAGGGGGCCGGAGCTTTGTGAAGCCACAGGATTTCAGCTTTTTTCCCGTTGCCCCCATATTTCTCAATGAGAAGTCAATGTTGATTGATTGATTGATTGATTGATTGATTGATTGATTGATTGATTGATTGATTGATTGATTGATTGATTGATTGATTGATTGATTGATTGATTGATTGATTGATTGATTGATTGATTGATTGATTGATTGATTGATTGATTGATTGAAGTGAGATGACTTGCCGCGTTTCCCGAAAAGATACGGCCGCGGAGCGCCTTTATTCAAATTTCGTCACTTCCTTGTCACGGTAGTTCCCGTCTGACGTAGTCCTTCGTGCGCACCGGGCCCGATATATTTCGATTTCATCCTTGAAATTCGACTAAGAATATCTCGGACTACGGGCAGATTTTGTGATTTATAAAAATTATTATGCCATAAATTAACATGTACTACAACTTTGTAATATAAACACCTGCCCTCAAGTCAATAATTAGAAAGTTAATTAACGAGTTTGTCGCAGCAGTGTTAGTCGCAACAGTGTTACTTCAGCTGCGGCGGAGTATTTCCCCCTCAACATGGAGTTTGTCTGCGAAAACAACAGGAGCCTCACTGCCGTAGGAGTTTAATAAAAAAAAATCTGTATTGCCTGCCATGTCGTCGTGGGCGTGGGCTTCCATCGCTTCGGGGTCTTCTCGCAGCCCGTTGCGTAGTATTCTCGTTGCACGTACCACTGAAGCGCTCCGTACAGATGCTTCAGCGAAGCTGAAACGTGCTTGTCGATGGGTTGTTCCCGATGGTCTATTAAAGCTTTTCTCAATAGCTGGTTAAGTGTAGTCTAAAAATCTTAATTTGTGTTTGCCGCCCGCCTGTTGCCTTCTTCATTTTTAGTGGACCAGCGCTGAGTAGTCAAATTGGCCCAGTTTCTCTGACACATAGCCGTTCTAATTTCTTGTTCACGCCATTTCGTACACAGGAAAGCTTTTAATTTGCTTTTCAAGCAATAAAGCTTCCAGTTGTGAGTAAGCGCCCGTGTCGTGCACTTTCCTGTCGTTGTCTTCGTAGCACATGTATTATATAAGAATACTTCATATGAATGACAAAAGCAAATAAAATTGTCTCGAATATGTGCCATGCGATTGGGTAAATTTAAATTACATAAATCATATTAGATGTGTGCGTCGAATTGTGACCGAGATGGATTTGCGAGAAGGTAGCCTAAAGCATATTTGGCGATTGCTGAACGTTGCAAGCGTGGCATGGCCTCCGTTTGAGAGTAAGAGTTTGTCAGGTAAGCTATAGCTTGTTATGGTTCTAAGCAATGCCTGTAATTATTAAGCGCAAAACGCGTCAACTAGTGACCGGAACCTAAATTTGCGTTAACCTCTACGCTGGCCATTCGGTCGATGTGAAATTTTGGCGAATGAGCGTAGTAAATTCGTCATTCGATTCCAACGTAACATGGCCTCTACAGCCTAGGCGTGATTCCTTGCGACCGAGTCGCCACGTGTTGTCCGTTATTGTCTGTTAGTTCTCATTAATCTTGTTTTATCACTGGCGTTTCGCGTCTTGTTATTCAATGGATGGTAATAGTTTATGTAGGGCATGTGGCTTTGACATGGAGATTTCAGTTAACTTGATCATACACAATATAAATGAAATAAATCTAGTGATTCCACAAGGAACGCAGTATGAGGCGAAAGCGTAGGAGCGCAGTTCGCTGAGCTGCCACTGGTCGCGCGTGCATGAGGCCTTTGAGTTTAGCATTTTACCAGGTATAGCGCACACCCGATCAAAGGAGTTGTCTAGAGCACCGCTGTTGTCGCTCAGTTTCCTTGTTCCGCTGCTTCTGGAAAAACACTGCGCCCACACCGGCCGAATGTAGCTCGGAAATCCTGCGGCGTGACCGATAACGCCTCTGAGAACACCGATCGCTACCTCTAGGCGCGGAAGACCTCAGAATTCCCTTGCCGTGCTTCCGTTTCATATTACTACACGAGATACGCCGAACATTGCAATACAGACGGGTCCTCGAGTGGGAGTGGCGCATATCGTGAAAGCAGATATGTTTGATTTTTACAGTCAGTCTGTCTACCACACATTCTTGATAACTTCGAGGGAAGTACGAAATGCTACGTCGAAGAACAGAACCGAGCCCGTTCCCGCCCGTGAAGGAATTGGCTAATTTCTGCCAATTAGGGGTGTGCGAATAGGGAAATTTAAAACCCAATCGGATACAAATTAAATTAGTGATCATATCGAATCGTATATGAAAACTATTGGAATAGTTTTCGAATAGTCAGGCTAACATTTTCAAGACAGGCGTGAAATACTACAACTTTTTATTTCAAACAAATATTCACAAGCATTAACAAAGTAACTTTACCGTTATGTTTAACCGCCAGAAGATACCGATTGTGCAAACTGGGGTACGCTCTTGTACAGTAGCGACTAAAACCTTCGAGGTATTTTTTCAACGGCAGCATGAATACAGCAGTTACTTCAGTATTCGAGGCGGTAGTTTGTCACCAGCTCTTAAATAACCTTAAAGCCCAAAAGTCAAACAATTTTTAATCAATGAACATCACGATTCTCATCATAGTATAATGGATTGACGACACATTCACTTCGGCCACACTGGAGTTCACTGCGAAAATTCCTTCATCCAGTGATGAGTAAAACTTCAATAGTCTCGTAAAAGCTTGACCTGCATGCATCGAGGTAATTCGCTTATTAAAACAACAATAATGATCATTCGCTCTTCCAACGTCTTGTTCCTTTGGGGTTTTCCCGTCGGTGCTGATTATTTGAAAAAGTATTTCAAAAATATTCGGTAGTTCGAATATGCGCTCTTCGATTCGAGTACCCAATCGACTAGAACGCTATTCGATTCGTCATTCTAAATTTTAGAATATTCACACACCCCACTGCTAACGCTATCATTATTGATTGACATTTTGCTCTACCATTTCCGGCCCATGTTAATTTATTAGATTGTTAATAAGGCCACGCGCGCTTCTTTTGCTAAAGAGTTGCATATTTCATAGTCCGACTGCCGTCTTCGTCGTCACCTCGACCACAAGATAATAAGAATAAGCACTAGAGTTAGACGAGCCTAAACCGTGATATGGTTATGAACCACGCTGTAGTGGAGGACTCCAGCAATTTTAATCACCTGCGGTTCTATAACGTGCATCTAAATCTAAGCCGCATCAGTGAGGGCAAGCGCTTCTTAACTGCGTACTTTGTGTCAGCCTAATCGGAGAATTTTGACGAAGTTAACATAAATAATGTGATTATGAATGTGTCAAGACCTATTATTGGAAGCGTGATATGCAGCGCGGTCCCTTCGTGGGGCCATGTGCTCATTGCGAAAAACATACGAACAAATCCTTCGTCATATTCCTTTCGGCATCATGAAATTCAGGGGACGATACTTTAGGTACGCTGGCACAAGCCTTTCGTACACTGAAGAACGCGAAAGTTCCGGTCATGAACAGTATTAATAATAATAATAATAATAATAATAATAATAATAATAATAATAATATCATCAGGGGTTTTACGTCCCACAGAGAGAGAAAATCAAAGGAAAGGCAGGGAGGTTAACCAGGTTGCACCCGGTTTGCTACCCTACACGGGTAGCAAACCGGGTGTTCTTGTGAAATGTTCTTGTGAAACCGAGGTGGCCCGAGGTGGCTTCGTCATGGCAGGCTTGTAAAATTTCGTTGTGGAGAGTTTCGGGAACTACCGGCAGATAGCTTCTTCCTGTTGGTGTACAATAATTGACGACTCCGGAAATTTGGACCGTGTGGTGTTATTTAACGTACGCTAACATCGCATAGTACACGGGCACCGATTATTTCGCCGCCACCGAAATGTGACCGTCGTGGCAGGGATCGAACCCATGACCTTCGGGTAAGCAGCCGAGCACTGGAACCACTGTCCCACTGTGGCGGACGTTCATGAGCAGTAACTTATTCATTTTAAAACATTTATTCGCTATATCTTCAACGCCTGGAAGCATTACGCATAAAAGTGTATGTGTTTCTTTAAAGTTTCTAAGATATTCGCAAGGCTGGTGTGATGTGTGTGGCAAGGCCATCGGTGAACTTGCATAAACTTGAGATTGACTATCTAACCACTAACCTGTAATCTTAACCAGGCGTCTTCGCATTTCCTATATATGTATGTATTTACGACAATAAAGTTTCACTTGTTAGTCTGCCCTTGTCTTGGT